>CM062293.1:321794274-321976769 GCA_031216915.1 Pictodentalium vernedei
CTACATACCGAATCCATATCAAAAAGCATTCATCTGGTGGATCTGAAGAAGAAAATTTTTAAAGAAAATTCCTCATTTTGAACTAAGTTATAATTCGGGCTCCCACAGTGAGCCCAAATATGAACCCAGGGACTTGGCTTGAACAAACTTAAATCTCACCCCCAAGGATGCTGCATGCCAAATATCAAAACATTCCGACTGCTGAATCTGAAGAAGAAGATTTTAAAAGAAAAATTCCTCATATTGACTAAGTTATAATTCAGGCTCCCATAGGGAGCCCAATTATGGACCCAGGGACTTGACTTTAACAAACTTGAACCCCCCCCCCCCCCCCCCCCCCAAGGCTGCTACACACCACATGTCAAAACATTCCGACTGCTGGATCTGAAGAAGATTTTTTAAGAAAATTCCTCATTCGAACTAAGTTACAATTCAAGCTCCAACAGTGAGCCCCAAATATGGACCTAGGACATGGCTTGAACAAACTTGAATCTCCACCCCCCCCCCCCCCCCCCCCACACTCCCAAAGATGGTGCATACCAAATATCAAAACATTCCGACTGCTGGATCTGAAGAGATATAGAAAGAAAATTCCTCGTTTTGTTATAATTAGGGCTAGCACAGTGAGCCCAAATATGAACCCAGGGACTTTGCTTGAACAAACTTGAATCTCACCCCCCCTAAGCATGGTGCATACCCAATATCGAAAAGATTCTGCCTGCTGGATCTTGAGAAGAAGATTTTCAAAGAAATTTGCCTGAAATGCACTAAGTTCAAATTTGGGACCCTATACTGAGCCCAAATATAAACCTAGGGGCCAATTTGAACTAACTTGAATCAGATCCACCCCACAATGTTGCATACCATATATCAAAAGATTCTGCCTGCTGGATCTGGAGAAGAAGAATTTTTAAGAAATACGCCTAAAATGCAATAAGTTCGAATTCGGGCTTCTATAGTGAGCCCAAATATAAATCCAGGGGGGCCGATTTGAATAAAATTGAATCAGATCAACCCCACAATGTTGTATACCAAATATCAAAGGATTCTGCCTGCTGGATCTGGAGAAGAAGATTTTTAAAGAAATTTGCCTGAAATGCACTAAGTTCGAAAACAAGCTCCTATATTGAGCCCAAATATGAACCCAGGGAGCCGATTTGAACAAACTTGAATCAAATCCACCCTACAATGTTGCATACCAAATATCAAAAGATTCTGCCTGCCGGATCTGGAGATGAAGACTTTTTAATGTTTTTCCCATTGCCTACAGGGTTAAAAAGTGCTGACTCAGCACTTTTTCAAAGTTCCGAAAAAAGTACCTTGTGATCAAACCGATAGGGATTTTTTTAACCATTCTATTCTACTGGATAAAAGTAAGCTTTATACAAAATAAGAATTCTCTGTGCTGTGTAATTTTGGAGATATGGCAGTTTTAAGGTTTTTCCTATTTTTAGCTCCCGAGGTTCCCACTGGGTAACGAGAAAAATTTTTTTTGCATCAATCAACTACTTATGACACATTATCATCTCATATCAAATTTGGTTCAAATCGATCTCACGGTTCTGAAAATAGAAATTTTAGGCGTGGTCAAAATTTTTGCCCCTCCCATAACGAAGGTAAATAATGCCCGACAAACTTCTCTTGAACTTGATTCTAAACCTCAAAAGGACTCTGTATACCACATATCAAGTCTCTGCTACTGGTGGTTCATTAGAAGAAGATTTTCAAATGAAAGAGTCAATGACTCTGTAGCTCAACTTGGATATGACAGGAATTAGTACTTGCTGTGACCAAGACAACTGAATAATGAATATGACAGGAATTAGTATTTGTTTTTGGCCCAGTCAACAATAATAAAAGAATTACAAGGTGACTGTAATGGACTACAGATTAAGACCAATCATTGTAGATTATTATTATTGTGTGGAAATTTTCAGTCCCAAACAAAATATTTTCAGACTAAAATTTTTTCTTCTTCTTCTTAAAATTGACCAAAATGCATCAAAACACAAAAAACTAATTTCCGGATTTTGGTCCAAAATTTTCTAAGTCCCACCCGGACCCCTAATTTGCATAATTTATTCACGAGAAAAACTCTGTATTATATGTAATGTATCCCATGGTACTAAACATTCATACAAAAATTTATTCAAATCAGATCTTTCATTTGGAAGTTCTGCGCAAAAATCTGATTGCACTTAATTTTGAACAAAATGGCTGCTAGCGGCCATCTTGAATTTCAGACTGGACCCAAAAACACTCCTTCTCGTCCCACAGTGATAACAAAGGTACCCAAGAAGTTTCGTGAAGATCGGTTCATAAATACGGCCTCTAGCCCGAGCCGTATTGGGATTTGCACTCACAGTGCTGAAAGTAACACTAAATACATCAAAGTTAGTCTAATTTGCATAATTTACGCATAAGAAAAAAAAACTGTAATATATGTAATGTATCCCATGGTACTAAACATTCATACAAAAAATTATTCAAATCAGAGCTTTCATATGGAAGTTCTGTACAAAAAACAGATTTCGGCATCGTCGGTACAAAATGGCTGCTGGCAGCCAGCTGGAATTTGGGACTGCACCCAAAAACACTCGTTCTCATCCCACGGTCATAACAAAGGTACCCAAGAAGTTTCGTAAAGATTGGTTCATAAATATGGCCTCTAGCCCGAGCCATAGCAGCTTGGCACTTACAGCTCTGAAAGTAACACTAAATAAATCAAAGTTAGTCTAATTTGCATAATTTACGCACGAGAAAAAAACCCGTATTATATGTGATGTATCCCATTGTACTATACATTTATACAAAACTTTATTCAAATCAGAACTTTCATACAGAAGTTCTGTACAAAAAACTGATTTTTGCATCATCGGTACAAAATGGCCACTGGCAGCCATCTTGAATTTCGGACCACACCCAAAAACACTCGTTCCCGTCCCAGGGTCATAACAAAGGTACCCAAGAAGTTTCGTAAAGATTGGTTCATAAATACGGCCTCTAGCCCGAGCCATAGCAGCTTGGCACTTACAGCTCTGAAAGTAACACTAAATAAATCAAAGTCAGTCTAATTTGCATAATTTACGCACGAGAAAAAAACCCGTATTATATGTGATGTATCCCATGGTACTAAACATTTATACAAAACTTTATTCAAATCAGAACTTTCATACAGAAGTTCTGTACAAAAAACTGATTTTTGCATCATCGGTACAAAATGGCCGCTGGCAGCTATCTTGAATTTCGGACCACACCTAAAAACACTCGTTCCCGTCCCAGGGTCATAACAAAGGTACACAAGAAGTTTCGTAAAGATCGGTTCATAAATACGACCTCTAGCCCGAGCCATAGCCAATTGTTGACGTATGGACAGACGGACGGACGGACAGACGGGCCATGACAATAGCTCAAATTTGACTTCGTCAAAGTTGAGCTAAAAATTGGGCCATTTTTTCCCCACCCCTCTGCTCAATATGAGCCGAAACCTAATTTGCATAAAAATCAAAATTCCCCTATATAACCACTACTTACATGAAACTTAATTAAAATGTGGCCAGTGGTTTAGGAGAAAGAGGCTCAAACACCACCTCCACGCAGGACGACGGATGACAGACGACGGACAAAGAGTGATCAGAAAAGCTCACCCGGACTTTCAGTCAGGTGAGCTAATAAAAAAATGAATGACCTAAGAAAATATTGTGTGTAATTATGAACCAAGACATAGCAATTCTGATATTATAATAGGGAGCCGTAACAGCCCATCCAGGTGACCCACAAACCCATTAGAAATGCCCACCCAATGCACGCCCACCCACCTGTCCATCATCTGTCCGTGCATGCACTGACTCCATCAAACTACACAGCAAGTTTTGGATACAAAACTCCACCAAAAATGAGATGCAGTTAAAAGAATAAAAACAATTAAAACTTATTGAAAAAGTTGATATCTTTGAGGAATGAGAGAATCTGGTGAGAATTTATGCTGTAATACAGTTCTCTCAGAATGCAACCAATTGCTGCACTGACTAGAAACAAGAGGGGGGCCTGATGGCGTTCACCTGACATGGTAGCCTAAATATCAATCCAGGTAATTACTGTAAGCAAGTTGCATATGCCCCCCCCCCCCCCCCCCCCCCAGGATGCTGAGCCCAAATATGAACCCAGGGACGTGGCTTCAACAAACTTGAATCTCACCCCCTAAGGATGTTTCATACGAAATATCAAAACATTCCGCTGCTGGATCTGAAGAAGAAAAGTTTTAAAGAAAATTCCTCATTTTGAACTGCGTTACAATTCGAGCTCCCACTGTGAGCCCAACTATGAACCTACGGACATGGCTTGAAAAAACTTGAATCTCACCCCCACCCCACCTAAGGATGTTGCATACCAGATATCAAAACATTCCGACTGCTGGATGATTTTTTCAAGAAAATTCCTCATTTTGAAATAAGTTATAATTATAACAGTGTGCCCAAATATGAACCCAGGGACTTGGCTTCAACAAAATTGAATCTCACCCTCCTAAGCATGCTGCATACCAAATATCAAAAGATTCTGATTGGTAGATCTGAAGAAGATTTTAAAAGAATATTCCTCATACCGCACTAATTTTAACATTTGAGCTCCCATAGAGACCCCAAATATGGATCCAGGGATTTGATTTCAATAAACCTGTGAAACAATCTTCCAAAGATGTTATATGTGAAATTTGAAAGCTTTTGGAGTAGTCTTAAATGTTTTTCCCATTATCCATAAGTGTTAAAAAATGCTGACTCAGCACTTTTTCAAAGTCCCAAAAAAGTACCCCATAATAAAACCGTTCCATTCTGTTGGTCCTAAGGAAGCTTCACACCAAGTAAGAATTCTCAGTGCCATGCAGTTTTGGAGATATGGGCGTTTGAATTTTTTCTATTTTTATCTCCTGTGGTTGCCATGGGGGGACAGGAAAATTTTTTTTGACAGGAATTAAGTACTTATGACCCAATAAGCCCTCATATCAAATTTGGTTCTAATCTGTCATTTGGTTTGGAAAACAGAAATTTTGGGAGGGGCGAAAATTCTTGCCCCTCCCATAATGAAGGCAAATATAGCTTCTCGAACTTCTATTGAGCAAATCTGAATCTACATCTCAAAAGGAAGCTGCACACCAAATATCAAGTCTCTGCTACTGCTGGTTCATGAGAAGAAGATTTTTTAAGATTTAAGCACACTTTTTGGGCGTGACCCTACCGAGGGGCAAGGCAACTTGATTCGAACAAAATCAAAATGCGATGTCATAACAAACTATTATATCAAATATCAATTAAACTGGTTCAGAGGTTTGGGAGGAGAAGACAGAAACACCATGCTCACGGATGACGGACAACATACGACAGACGGTGAGTGATCACTATAGCTCCCCTGACCAAAAGTCAGGCAAGCTAAAAATCGTTAGGGTTGGACGCAAAATTAAGGTTGGTCAGGTAACCAGAAACAAACCAGTTTTTTTTTTTTTTGGCCTTAGTTAAAATTTTGCTGCTGATGATTTTTATTACTTGGTAAATGCATGTGTGGACCTCACTACCCTCGTATGGATTTTCACCAATCCACAGTGACTGTAATGTAAGCACACTAAAAATTGGTTGCCCTAATTCATTTAAGGCAAACAACAGTTGAGTGAAACTATCATTCACCCACTTTATAAAATGCATACTTACCTCCACTGAGTATTCGTGACAGGGCCTTAGACTCTGGTTTCAAATCCCATGGTGCCTCATATGTATCACCTCCTTCAAAAACTGCAGGGCTGTCTTTGTTAACATGGGCCTGTGGAAGAACAGTGTGTGACATATCAACACTTGCTTTTTTAATCCTATCAGCAAAAGCTTTCTTCCGTGCAGGTGTATCCCATGGTTCCTCATAACTAGACTGCATGTCTACATCTGGCAGGTCTGTTGTTGGCTGCAGCATTGTGGGAGACTTTTTCTGACCAAGACGCTCAGCTTTCTTCATTTTCTCTTCAAGAGTTTTTTGAAGCTTCTCAGAGTTCCATGGAGCTTCATAATTGGACTGATATACTGGTTCTGAACTTGATGATGGCACAACACTGACTGGAGATACCCTGTTAACACACTGATTTGTCTTTTGAGTATTTCTGTCTTCATTCATAGACAAATCTTTTGAAATATTATCTGAACTGGAGCTTCTGTCAGGTAGTTTTGATCTGGATGAAAGTTTTTTTCTGGCGACTGGTTTCACACCTCCTGTATTTTCATGATTTTTTGCATCTTGTTCAATGTTTTTTGCCAGTATATAAACATCTGATGAAGGATTAGATAGAACAGTAGATTCTTCTAATTTTCCTCTTGCAATGTCTTCATCTGAAAATTACAAAATAATCTTTACTATCAACAAACAATGCCTCCCTCCCCAACCGCCCCACTCCCCACATACACACTGTTCAAAAAATGTAATCAAGAACAGAATGACTAAGTACATTAATTCTTTACCCAACGCACACGATATCAAAATTTATTTTAAATATTATTTTTTCACATTTTAAAAAAAATTCCAACAAAACTATATATCACGTGACCCCCTCATTAGAAGAAGCTTGAAGAGCCCGTTCCAATGAGGGGTCAAATGATATGGTTTTGTTGAATTTTTTTCTAAATAATTTTTTTTCATCTACTTAATTTGTATATTTTTCAGGTGGATGCAACTGATTCATTAGGTAAAGGGTTAATACCTATACCACATTTGTCTTCAGTACATGCAGGCCAGCAATCCAGTTTCTGATACAGATGAGTGACCTTCAACTTTGCAGGAGTCTCTTGCATTATGTCCTTGAGCGACTTTGTCCAACTTCCTTGTGAGTGGCAATGCTCAGGGATGGGCCTTTTTCTAAATAAATGTCAGATAACTATCCCGTGTTCGCAATTTCCTGCTTGAACTTTACACGAGTCTCTTGGATTGGGCCTTGAGCAAATTGGTCCAACATCCCTGTATTTGGCAATGCTCAGGGATGGGCCTTTTTCTAAATAAGTGCCAGATGGCTAAACCAGGGTCAAATAGGGCAACAAGTGTTTGTCCTACCACTCCTCCAATTGGGGGAAAGATTTCATTTTTGCCCTGAAAGTCAATTTCTTGCCCACAATACTGACTGTTTTCAAGTTTTATCAATGGTGAGTATCCTTTTTGTGATCAATATAACAGAAATGACATACGACAAGTATGACCTACTGACCAATCAAATATGTTTATGTGAACCTCACTGAAGGCATGTATTGCAAAAAATGAAGATGACCACCACAAAAGTGGCGTTGTACTAAACCGAATGCATAAGCCAATAAATGTAATATTTCGCAGAAGAGAACAGCAGCATAACTTGCCCCCCCCCCCCCAAATGTTTTGGCTAGCCCCCCCCCAATGCAAGTTCCACACAACATAGAGCCACAAAATGGTTACCAATATGGGGCTACAAATACCTCAGATTTGCTCCTAGAACACAACATTTTACAGTATTTTCTTGGGGAGAGATGTGGGGAAGGGAGGGTCTAGTCCTAACTAGGACCCTTAGAGAAGAGGGAGGAGGGAACAACTGGAGAGTTCTAGTTATGACTAGGGGAGGGATCCAAAATGCCACACAAAGACCTTTTAAATACCATCTTTGACCCCCCACCCCACCCTACCCCACCACCTCCCCACCCCCCCCCCCCCCAAAAAAAAACGTCTAGGGTACCCCCTGTACATTCCTGAATGGCACTGCGGTGCAGTGTTCTAAGGTGCACTGTGTATTGGTGATACATCAAGCCCCCATTGTGGTCAGTTATTAATTAGAAAAGTTTGACAGTTACTTGCAGATGCTTTGGATCCCTCCTTCCATGCTGCAAATCCTGTCCGGTGAAGTATCATTAAATGATAGCACACTAAATAAGTTTTCAAAGGCCCTTTGTAATATCAAGTATTTTTTTAAGATACCATACTTACTAATGAAGGGGGGGGGTGGGGCTTAGTTTAACAAATTTCTCTTCATAAAATCATTTTGTTACAAGCGCCCATTGGCAATCTCCAATAAACTGTAACAAAACAATTTTAAAGAAATATATTCTTTCATTAGATGTTGAACAAACAACAAAAGTGCAGTGTGAAGCCACTGAAGTGGCTTTCAGCACTTTTTAATATGGCAATCATAATGGTGTCTAGCCCTCAACCAGTGAAATAAATAAATAAATAAACAAGAGGCCCCAGGGGGCCTGAGGGCGCTCACCTGACATGGTAGTCTAAATATCAAACCAGGGACTTGACTTGAATAAGCTGCATACGCCCCTCCTATGAAAAGCATATACCAACTCGATGAAGCGATTGTGCCCACACAATACACAGGATTTTCCTTCTATTTTCAGTTCCTGCACTTTAACGTCCCAAAATTGAGATAAACAAATAAAAAACAGATTTTTTTCCCAAACAAAATACTTTCAGCCTAAATTTGTTACTTCTTCTTAAAACGCATAAAAAACGCTAAAACTAATTTCCGGATTTTGGTCCAAAATTTTCTAAGTCCCACCCGGACTCCAAATTTTTGGTGTAAAAAAAAAATGTCTTTTTTGTCTTAAAATTGACAGAAATGCATAAAAAACAAAAAAAAAATTTTTCGGATTTTGGTGCAAAATTTTTTAAGTCCCACCCAGATCCAAAATTTTCAGGGGGATAAAAAAAAAAATTTTTTGTCTTAAAATTGACAGAAATGCATAAAAAACAAAAAAAAAATTTTTTTCGGATTTTGGTCCAAAATTTTCCAAGTCCCACCCGGACCCCAAATTTTCAGGGTAAAAAAAAAAAAATTTTTTTTTGTCTTAAAATTGACCAAAACGCAGAAAAAAACCCAAAAATTTTTTTTCAGATTTTGGTCCAAAATTTCGAAGTCCGCAACGGGACCCCAAATTTTCAGCCTAAATATGAACCCAGGGATTTGGCTTCAACAAACTTGAATCTCACCCCCCTAAGGATGCTGCATACCAAATATCAAAACATTCTTATTGCTAGATCTCAAGAAGAAGATTTTTCAAAAATACTCCTCATACTGCACTAATTTAAACATTTCGGCTCCCATAGAGAGCCCAAATATCCACGCAGGCAATTCATTTCAATAAACATGTGAAACAATCTTCCAAAGATGTTATATGTGAAATTTTAAAGCTTTTGGAGCAGTGCTTTCGGAGAAAAGTAGTCTTATGTTTTTCCCATTACCCAGTGTTAAAAAATGCTGACTCAGCACTTTTTCAAAGTCCCCAAAAACTACCCCATCATAAAACCGATGGCAATTTTTTTTGATCATTCCATTCTGTTGGTCCTAAGGAAGCTTCACAACAAATAAGAATTCTCAGTGCCGTGTAGTTTTGGAGATATGGGCGTTTTCATTTTTTTCTATTTTTAGCTCCTGTGGTTCCCACGAGGCTATCGGGAAAAAATTTTCGGCATAAATTAGGTACTTATGACCCAATAAGCACTCATGTAAAATTTGGTTCAAATCGGCCTCGCGGTTTGGAAAATAGGAATTTGGGGCGGGGGCCAAAATTTTTGCCCCTCCCATAACGAAGGCAAATATAGCCCCTCTAACTTCTCTTGAACAAACTTGAGTCTACACCTCAAAAGGAAGCTGCATACCAAATATCAAGTCTCTGCTATTGCTGGTTCTTGAGAAGAAGATTTTTTAAGAATTAGAGCATTTTTGCCCCATCCCTCTGCTCAATGTGAGCTGAAACCTAATTTGACAAAAAATCAAAGTCCGCAGACGCAACCCCTTCTCACATGAAATTTCATTAATATGCGGCCAGTGGTTAGGGAGAAAAAGCCCAAATACCACCTTCACGACGGACGCCGGACGACGGACGACAGACGACGGACGACGGACGAAAAGTGATCAGAATAGCTCACCCTGACTTTCAGTCAGGTGAGCTAATAAATAAATAAATAAATAAATAAATAAATAAATAAATAAATAAATAAATAAATAAAACATTACTGGTGAGTACCTGTTAAGGAAAGATCCTTTTAAGATGGCAGCGTGTCAACAAAGAACAACAAGCTCATGTGTCGGTGAAGCAATACAATGTCCCCTACTGGACTAATCAGCATTAATAATTATACAAATGTTATAACCTAGATGTGATCAGCATGAATTTTGTTGAAGTGTTTCCCCCCAAAAGTCCAGAAAACTGATATTTTGGCACATTTCCATATTTCCAAGGGCCATAACTCACAAAAGAATAATGCAATCAGCATGTAACTCAACTTGATCTGTAAGTCATTGTTCTATAGTAGGTTACCAAAACTGAAGTCATTCCGTTGAAGCGTTTCCAAAAAAAGTCCGGAAAACTGATATTTTGGTGCTTTTCCATATTTCCAAGGGCCATAACTCACACAAGAATAATGCAATCAGCATGAAACTCAAACTTGATCTGTAAGTCATCGTTCTATAGCAGGTTACCAAAAATTGAATCATTCGGATGAAGCATTTCAAAAAAAAGTCCGGAAAACTAAAGTGTGATTGACAGACTGACGGACTGACAGACTGACAGACTGACAGACAGATGGACAGCGTGCAAATCTATAGTCACCTCCAGCAATGCCGATAGTGGATTAAAAAAATAGGTGTCCATTTCAAACCGTGAATTCAATGATTTTCATGCGTGGTTGGGGTTTCCCGACACACTCTATTTTTTCCTTGCGACCTTAAACACTTTGATCAGTATTCATTTAAATTCTGAAGTATGTATATTCTGGAGTTGGATACTAGGCTCATAATCAACAACAGTACAAGTCCAAACGTGGAGTAAACCGAGTAAAATATGTTTTGAGGTGATATGTCCTGACCAAACTTGTGCAATATTTTAAGGTACATTCAAGATAATTTTGAAAATGGTAGCTATGCACCAACACTGCAGCACATCCCATATCTGCGTCAAATGGAAAATGAGACCAGCAATTTTGAAAAGGTTCCCTGGTATCTCTGCAAATTCTTTGGAGTTATAAAATAATGGGTAGAAATTAGAATGCCTGTATTAAATTATCAATGTTGACCTCGAAATCCCTCATACTGTCAGTAAGTGGTTCAGTTCATGACTGCAATGTGGAGATAAAGTCAAGTCCAGCCAATTGTTTAGATCCATGCTGCCCATTTTAGACTTCCACCCCAGGAATTGGTGACTGGGGCCTATTTTACCAGAACTTGTTCTCCATAGCAAGCAAGAACTGCTTCACGTCCCAAGGTTCGAACCATGGCTCAAAAAGATTGTACAAATAAATATCTTACTACATTTCAAAGTACCACTAGGGTTATGACCAAGCCTGAAAAGAAGCAGACTGTCAAGGCAAAATGAGGTTCCCAGAGGGTGAATTTGGTGATGCTACCCTGCATGGGCTTGACTTTATCTCCACATTGCAGTCATGCATTTACCTGGTAAATGCATGTGTGATAATCACTGTCCACGTGTGGATTTTGACCAGTCCACAACGACTATACTGAAAGGATGAGTGAATATTTGTGCTGTGCGGTATTGAAATTTCAGGTTCGGTATCGGTATTTTTCAGGTAAATACCTCAGTTTCAATATGGTATTCTATGTGCACAGAACGCTGAAAGTGGTCTCAATCTGACACAACATTCAACTATATAGGAACTTAACAGGTTCAGTGCTGACAACTCATGAACTTGACAAGTTAATTCAACAGTGATAACTGATTAGTCAAGCAAGTTATTTAATGAATCACTCAATACAGTGTGAATCATCACTCTAAATTGAGTGAATAACTTGCTGAGGGTATGTTTCAGTGAGCTATTCCGGTTTACTTGGTTTATTGTGAGTATGCATAGACACACGGAATAAAAACCAGGTTGTTTCATTAAGCAGTTTATATTCTGGTTTATCATTTTGGATTAAACCATCTAAACCTCCTCGAGAGCCGGGTTATCTGGTTTATCATTCTATTCTTGACATGCGCAGTGGAACACACATAAAAGTTCTAGACCACACACGACAACAGTAAATGAAAGTGTCAATGACACTGTAGCTCAAATTGTGTAAGACATGTACGTGTATAGCATGTGAGACAGAAATAACACACATCTAGGTAATGACCTGATAACAAAGGTACATATAAAGTATTGTAACAGTCTGTACATAAATATTGACCATAGCTTGTAACAAATGTATAGCTAAAGTATTGTAAAGGTGAGCAACAGTTAGACGCTAAACTAGAAAACAAATCTTCATGTGGTTAATGTTACAATGGGTATCCTTATAATATTAATATTTATTAATTGCTAATTAATAAATATTTGTCCAGTCCTTCTTAAAATATAGCTATTTGAATTTTTTATCTTTAGCTCATAGGATTCCCACAGGTGAGGTTTTATTTTTCTCATTGTAAATAGAAAATCAGGTTGTGCTAATAATGTTTACCCTCCCCAAACAACAACAAATATTAACACAGGAACTTGGCTTCAACACATTTGAATGTACACATCCTAGGGATGCTGAGTTCAAGAAACATTATTCTGACTGGTGTTTCTGGAAAAGATTTTTAATTATCTCCCTTTTTGAGTCTCAGAGTGGGTCTGACTGAAACTCCAAATATTTGTTTTCATGGTACAGTGATAACAAAGGCACCCATTAAATTTACAGCAAACATTACTGCCATAAAAAATCTTCTTTACAGGTTCTGTACAAAAAATAGGCCGATGAAATCGTCAGGTGTGTACCCATATGCGCAACTAGTAGAAAGCTGTATGACGGAAGGTCAACCTGGATGCCGACATTATATACACCATACATGGTATGGGTACATATAGAAATGGATTGGAGGAGTGTCTAATTTGATGGATAAAGGGTTAATATCTCCAGATCAAATTATTAGATTTACATAAAAAACTATACAGCACATCAGTAATCTGAATACATATATAAACTAACCTGATAATCGGATTAATATTTATTGAGTTATCGCATGCCGAAGAAATGGATTGGAGGAGTTCTCAATTTGAAGGATAAAGGGTTAATATCACAGGATCAAATAATCAGATTTACACCAAAACTATACAGCTCGGCACATCAGTAACCTGAATACATATATGAAGTAAAATGACAATCGGATTGATATTTTTTGAGTTATCTCAAGCCAAAGGGATTGGAGGAATTTTAAATTTGAAGGATAAAGGGTTAATATCTCAGGATCAAAATAACAGATTTACACCAAAAACTATACAGCTCAGCACATTAGTAACCTGAACACAAATATAACGTAACTTGACAATCCAAACAATATTTTTCAAGTTATCAAATGCCAAAGGTATTGGAGGAATTTTCAATTTGAAGGATAAAGGGTTAATATCTCAGGATCAAAATAACAGATTTACACCAAAAACTATACAGCTCGGCACATCAGTAACCTGAACACAAATATAAAGTAACTTGACAATCCAAGTAATAATATTTTTAAAGTTATCGAATGCCAAAGGGATTGGAGGAATTTTCAATTTGAAGGATAAAAGGTTAATATCTCAGGATCAAATTATCAGATTTACACCAAAAACTATACAGCTCGGCACATCAGTAACCTGAACACAAATATAAAGTAACTTGACAATCCAAGTAATAATATTTTTCAAGTTATCGAATGCCAAAGGGATTGGAAGAATTCTCAATTTGAAGGATAAAGGGTTAATATCTCAGGATCAAAATAACAGATTTAGACCAAAAACTATACAGCTCGGCACATCAGTAACCTGAACACAAATATAAAGTAACTTGGCAATCCAAGCAATATTTTTCAAGTTACTGAATGCCAAAGAAATGGATACGGATGCTGGACGGACAGACGGATGGATGGACAGACGGACGGACAAAGGATGGACGAACGACGGATGGCCACCTGGATGCCAGCATTATGTGTACCATACATAGTATGGGTACACGTAAAAATGTAATACACAGAATTCCTGTAAATATGACTGCCAACAGGCATTTTGAATTTCTGGCCGAGGACCAAAGCACCCATTACCATCTCATGATGATAACATGTAGTCCTAGAAGTTCTGTACAAAAAACTGATTGCACCTAATTTGGGTATAAAATGAACCCTGGCAGCGATTTTGAATTTCGGACCGCACCCAAAAACACTCGTTCTCGTTCCAAGGTGATAACAAAGGAACCTAAGTTTACTGAAGCTTGGTTCATAAATACAGCCCCCAGCCCGTGTTGTATTGACATGTGTACTTACGGTGAATGAGTAGCACTGAATAAATCAAAAGTCCATGTAATTTGCATAATTTCTGCATAAGAAAAAAACCTGTATTATATGTGATGTATTCTATGTTACTAAACATTCAACAACAATTTATTCAAATCAGAACTTTGATACAGAAGTTCTGTACAAAAAACTGATTGCACTAATTTTGGTAGAAAATGGCTGCCGGTGGCATCTTGAATTTTGGGCTGCAACCAAAAACACTCATTCTCCTCCCACAGTGATAACAAAGGTACCCAAGAAGTTTCGTAAAGAACGGTTCATAAATACTGCCTCTAGTCCAAGCCGTATAGAAGTTGGGTACCAAAAACTGATTGTACCTAATTTCGGTACAAAATGGCTGCTGGCAGCCATCTTGAATTTTGGACCACACACAGAAATACTTGTTCTAGTCCCAAGGTGATAACAAAGGTACCCAAGAAGTTTCATGAAGATCGGTTCTTAAATACAGCCCCTAGCCCGAGCCGTATTTACATGTGTACTTACATGTAAGTACTCTGAGTAAGTAGCACTGAATAAATCAAAGTTCATCTAATTTGCCGAATTTCTGCACCAGAAAAAAACCTGTATTATATGTGAGGTATTCCATGTTACTAAACATTCAGACGAAAATTTATTCAAACCAGAACTTTCATACAGAAGTTCTGTACAAAAAACTGATTGCACTAACTAAAGTACAAAATGGCTGCTTGTGGCCATCTTGAATTTTGGACCGCACCCAAAAACACTCGTTCTCAACCCATGATGATAACAAAAGTAGTCAAAAAGTTTCGTAAAGATCAGTTCATAAATACGGCCTCTAGCCCGAGCCGTACTGGCATTTTCAGTTAGAGTGCTGAAAGTAACACTAAATAGATCAAAGTTAGTCTAATTGGCATAATTTATGCATGAGAAAAAACCTGTATTATATGTGATGTATCCCATGGTACTAAACATTCACACACAAAATTATTCAAATCAGAGCTTTCATATGGAAGTTCTGCGCAAAAATCTGATTGCACCTAATTTTGTACAAAATGGCTGCCAGTGGCCGTCTTGAATTTCGTACCGGACCCAAAAACGCTTGTTCTCGTCCCACGGTGATAACAAAGGTGCCCAAGAAGTTTTGTGAAGATCAGTTAAAAAATACGGCCTGTAGCCCGAGCCGTGTTGACGGCACGACGTACAGACAGACAGATGACGGGCCATGACAATACCTCAGATTTGGCTTCGCCAAAGTTGAGCGAAAAGTGAAAGCAGGGATATGTTTCCCACGCTTTGGATATCCCCCCTCCTAACAATGTGTTCAAGCTTCGCATTTCCTAGCAACATCAAGCAGTCCCAATTTACAAGAATCGATTTTCATTCTCGTAAACTTCTGCTGCAAGAATCAATTTTCTGTTTATGCAAGAATCAATTTTCTGTTTATGAAAAACTGAGAATACTCTTACACCCATTTGAGTGTAACCAGTACATTCTCCATAGTTAAAATCAAACCCCGTATTTACATATTTGCCTATCCCGGTTGCCTACGTAGGGGTACGTTGACGCTGTGTACTAAGGCGTACTGCACGTCAATGGTGCACCTCTTCAACCGCTGTAACCCTGCTTGAGCTGAGCTTGAACAGGGTTAGAATGTTGAGGAGCTAATGGTTGCTTGTCGATGCTTGGTGGTTCTCTCTGGGTACTCTGGCTTCCTCCACCTGTAAAACTGTCACGTTCCTGATTAGCCATTGTGCATAAGTATGTGACCTTAAACACCAATAAATAAATAAGTAAATATTACATATTTTTCAGAGCTTAAACCTTTACACTTTGGTGAGTTTCTTGTCATAGATGCCCATGAAGAACATTGTTCCCACATACAGGATTTGGGAGGTCTTGCTGTTGGTTGATATAGCTCCTTAGCAGTGGTTTCTAGTGAAGTCTTGGCTGCCTGTTCAGGCAGCCAAGATATCACTAGACACCTCTGATAGACACATTCATGTATCTTACTATGAGGGAGCAAATATATACAGTTAAAACTAGAAGTCCTGTCACAAACTGTGCGCTTATCTAGGCTTAATTGCGCGTAGGAATTGCACGCAATTGCCACATCGAATGGCATCCAAAGCCCGGCAAGTTCTCCTGGTTACCCATCGCAAACACAGGCAATGTTTCTGCCAATTGACCTCCGGGTTACCCGGAGGTCCATTGGCTGAAACATTGCTTTGCACAGGCCATATGTACAGAATTTGATAGCCTTACTATTGTCCTAACGCGTAGATTAGCGTGCAGATCGACGTGCTATTTGTGCACATTCCATGACAGGACTTCTAGTTTTAACTGTATAAGTCTCCAATTCATAAGGAACAATTTCAGAATCTGTGATGAGAATCGAATGAACATTTTGTGAGAATCGTTTTCTCTGCGAGAGTCATTTAAATTTACAAGAATCGATTCAGATTTGTGTATGAATTTTAAGCCCTGAGTATACCCCAATATGTGTACCTTCTATTATAAACAATCTCTCAAGCTTAAACTCACTGTTGAATCCTTAACTAGTAGACAATTGTAAAGAAAATGTTAAATACATTCCTGTCACATGACAATTGAAAACTGGGGAATTTTTCTATTATTTTTTCTATTTAAATGTTCATAACCTGTCAAGGCCTATCAAGTGGGAGAGAATAAATAATAGTTCACATTTATACCAGAAAATATCTCTATGTACATATACAAATATACAATGTAACTAACAAATTTTGCTTAATTTTGGCAGACAAAACATCAAATCAATCCACATGTTTTCATTGTTCTTCATTTATATGATTATTTCATCACTCAGTGAATGAGTGGACTTTCAACTTTTGTGCAAGCACATGGAGCATGATAACATTTGTAATCAGATTTGAAATTTACAGGTTCATATACATGAATCTCTGTCTCAATTCACTTTGAAATTAGCAAAGTCTGTTGGGTGACACATGATGTAAAGGCCCCAACACCCACACCTCCCCAAGTCATTTAACTGGGATACAAAGTGCTGAATTAGTTTTGGTCGCCAAATTTGCTCACATGTCTTTGCCATGTTACAATTTATGAAAGAGTGCCTGTTGTAACAAAGCAAGTAGTTACAGACTGAACAGGAAAACGTTTTGTGCAAGCACAAGCATGCCAGAAAATGCCCATCAAACACTCTTTATTTTGAGCATATCTCATACAATCTTTTCGTATTAGAACATTAACAAGAAACATTCTGTGGACAAACTTGAATCTCCCCCATTAGAGTAAGATGAAAACCACATTTCAAAGCATTGTGACTGGTGGTGCACAAAAATTTCTTTTAGAGAAGTCGTATCATAACAAAGAAAGTGTCAATGACACTGTAGCTCAACTTGTTAAGACATGTACATGTATAGTATGTGACATAGCAATGACAAACATCTAGGTAATGACCTGATAACAAAGGTACAAAGTATTGTAACAATCTGTACATAAATACTGACCGTAGCCTGTAACAAATGTATAGGTAAAGTATTGTAAAGGTGGGTGACAGTCAGATGCTAAACTAGAAAAGAAATCTTTGAGTCCCAGAGTGTGTCTGACTGAACCCTAAAATATTTGTTCTCACAGCACAGTGATAACAAAGGCACCCCAAAACACACTCATTCCTGTCCCAAGGTGAAAACAAAGGTACTCAAGAAGATCAGTTCATAAATACGAGCTGTATAGACGTTGTGACAAAAAACTGATTGGACCCAATTTCGGCAGAAAATGGCCACTGGCAGCCATTTTGAATTTTAGACTGCACCCAGAAACACCTGTTTTCGTCCCAAGGTGATAACAAAGGTAGAAAGGAAGTTTTGTGAAGATCAGTTCATAAATACAGCCTCTAGCCTGAGCCGTATAGAAGTTGTGTACAAAAAACTGATCAGACCTAAGTTCAGTACAAAATGGCCACTGGCAGCCATCTTGAATTTTAGACCGCACCCAGAAACACTCGTTCTCATCCCAACGTGATAACAAAGGTACCCAAGACGTTTCGTGAAGATTGGTTCATAAATACAGACTCTAGCCCGAGCCGTATTGATATCTGTACTTACTGTGTGTAAGTAGCACTCAAAAAAATCAAAGTTCATCTAATTTGCATAATTTCTGCACAAGAAAAAAAACCCGTATTATATGTGATGTATCCCATGGTACTAAACATTCACACAAAAAATTATTCAAATCAGAGCTTTCATATATAAGTTCTGTGCAAAAATCTGATTGCACTTAATTTTGTACAAAATGGCTGCCATCGGCCATCTTGAATTTCGGACCGGACCCCAAAACACTCGTTCTCGTCCCAAGGTGACACCAAAGGTACTGAAGAAGTTTCGTAAAGATTGGTCCATAAATACGGCCTCTAGCCCGAGCCGTATTGGCATTTGCACTTACAGTGCTGAAAGTAACACCAAAAAAATATAAAAGTTAGTCTAATTTGCATAATTTACGCATGAGAAAAAAACCCGTATTATATGCGATGTATCCCATGGTACTAAACATTCATACAAAAAATTATTCAAATCAGAGCTTTCATATGGAAGTTCTGCGCAAAAATCTGATGGCACCTAATTTTGTACAAAATGGCTGCCAGCGGCCAACTTGAATTTCAGATCGGACCCCAAAACACTCGTTCTCGTCCCACGGTCATAACAAAGGTACCCAAGAACTTTCGTAAAGATCGGTTCATAAATATGGCCTCTAGCCCGAGCCGTATTGAATTGTTGACGGACAGACAGACGGACGATAGGCCATGGCATAAGCTCAAATTTGGCTTCGCCAAAGTTGAGCTAAAAATGGTTTTAAAAAATGCCGATAGGATCACCGATCCAATGTCGAGTTGTGACAGCACAAAAGTTGGTTTAATCATTATCAACTTATCGTCCGGAAACCAATTGCTTACAATTTAATAAGTGAAGGGTCATTGTGACCTTGACCTTTGACCTAGTAAGTCGAAAATAAATAGGGGTCTTCCACTCACCTAGGCCAACCTACCTATGAAGTTTCATTTATTTATTTATATATTTATTTATTTATTGGCGTTTAAGGTCACATACTTATGCACAATGGCTAATCGTGACCGTGACAGTTTTACGGGTGGAGGAAGCCGGAGTACCCGGAGAGAACCACCGAGCAGCTGTCAACTCTCCAACATCGTAACTCTGAACTCTGCACCGCAGCACAGGCAGGGTTAGATTGGTTGAAGACATGCGCACCATCGACGTGCAGTACGCCTCAGTACACAGCGTCATTGTGCCCCCATGTAGGCAATCGGGGTGAAGTGTCTTGCCCAAGGACACAACGCGGTTGCCGCAGGTGGGATTCGAACCGAGGACCTCTCGGCTTGCAGCCTGCACCTCTACCAACTGAGCCACATGAAGTTTCATAAATGTGGGTTAAACCATTATCAAGTTATCGTCCAGAAACCAAGTGTTCATGATTTACTATGTGAAGGGGCACAGTGACCTTGACCTTTGACTTAGTGATTCTGAAATAAATAGGGCTCTTTCTTGCATCAATGCCAATCTACCTATGAAGTTTCATGAACGTAGGTGGAACCATTGTCATCTGGAAACCATTTGTTTACGATTTATGTTCAAGGTCACTGTGACCTAGGCCTTTGACCTAGTGAGTGCAAAATAAATAGGCCTAGGCCAACCTACCTATAAAGTTTAATGAATGTGGATCAAACTATTATCAAGTAATTGTCCGGAAACCAACTGTTTACAATTTACTATGTTAAAGGACACTGTGACTTTGACCTTTCACCTTGCAAGTCCAAAATAAATAGGGTTCTTCCTCTCACTAATGCTAACCAACCTATGAAGTTTCATGAATGTGGGTCGAAACATTATCAAGTTATTATTCGGAAACCAATTGTTTACGATTCACTATGTTGAAGGTCACTTTGACCTTGACCAGGGATCAGCCTACAAGGCAAAGTAGGCGATATCTTCGCCCTTAACACCAGGTCTTCGCCCAATTTCTTTCTCTGGGTGAAGTGTAAGTCGCCTTACAGTTTTAAAAAGTCACTGAGAAAAGTTACTTCCGGCGATTCCGTTGCTAACTTCACTTGGAAATGAAAGTGTCAATGACACTGTAGCTCAACTTGTCAAGACAAAGACATGTACATGTATAGTTTGTGACACAGCAATGACAGACATCAAGGTAATGACCTGATAACAAAGGTACATATAAAGTATTGTAACGGTCTGTACATAAATACTGACCGTTGCCTGTAACAAATGTATAGGTAAAGTATTGTAAAGGTGGGTGACAGTCAGATGCTAAATAGAAAAGAAATCTTTGAGTCCCAGAGTGGGTCTGACTGAACCCCAAAATATTTGTTCTCATAGCACAGTGATAACAAAGGCACCCCAAAACACACTCATTCTTGTCCCAAGGTGAAAACAAAGGTACCCAAGAACTTTCGTGAAGATCAGTTCACAAATATGAGCTGTGTAGAAGTTGTGACAAAAAACTGATTGGACCTAATTTTGGTACAAAATGGCCACTGGCAGCCATATTGAATTTTGGACCGCACCCAGAAACACTCGTTCTCGTCCCAAGGTGATAACAAAGGTACCCTAGAAGTTTTGTGAAGATCGGTTCATAAATACAGCCTCTAGCCCGAGCCATATTGACATGTGCACTTACAGTGTATAAGTAGCATTGAATAAATCAAAGTTCAACTAATTTGCATAATTTCTGCACGAGAAAAAAACCCGTACTATATGTGCTGTATTCCATGTTACTAAACATTCATACAAAAATTTATTCAAATCAGAACTTTCATGCCGAAGTTCTGTACAAAAGACTGATTGCACTAATTTTGGTACAAAATGGCTGCTGGTGGCCATCTTGAATTTCGGACCACACCAAAAAACACTTGTTCTCATCCCACGGTGATAACAAAGGTACCCAAGACGTTTCGTGAAGATCGGTTCATAAATACAGACTCTAGCCCGAGCCGTATTGACATGTGCACTTACTGTGTGTAAGTAGCACTGAAAAAATCAAAGTTCAGCTAATTTGCATAATTTCTGCACGAGAAAAAAACCTGTATTATATGTGATGTATCCCATGGTACTAAACATTCACACAAAAAAATATTCAAATCAGCACTTTCATATGGAAGTTCCATGCAAAAATCTGATTGCACAAAATTTTGTACAAAATGGCTGCCATCAGCCATCTTGAATTTCGGACCGGACCCAAAAACACTTGTTCTCGTCCCACGGTGATAACAAAGGTACCCAAGGAGTTTCGTAAAGATCGGTTCAAAAATACGGCCTCTAGCCCGAGCCGTATAGAAGTTGTGTACAAAAAACTGATTAGACCTAATTTCGGTACAAAATGGCCACTGGCAGCCATCTTGAATTTTGGACTGCACCCAGAAACACTCGTTCTCGTCCCAAGGTGATAACAAAGGTACCCAAGACGTTTCGTGAAGATCGGTTCATAAATACAGACTCTAGCCCGAGCCGTATTGACATGTGTACTTACTGTGTGTAAGTAGCACTGAAAAAATCAAAGTTCAGCTAATTTGCATAATTTCTGCACGAGAAAAAAACCCGTATTATATGTGATGTATCCCATGGTACTAAACATTCACACAAAAAATTGTTCAAATCAGCGCTTTCATATGGAAGTTCCGTGCAAAAATCTGATTGCACAAAATTTTGTACAAAATGGCTGCCATCAGCCATCTTGAACTTCGGACCGGACCCAAAAACACTCGTTCTCGTCCCACGGTGATAACAAAGGTACCCAAGGAGTTTCGTAAAGATCGGTTCATAAATACGGCCTCTAGCCCGAGCCGTATTGGCATATTTGCACTTACAGTGCTGAAAGTAACACCAAAAAACATCAAAGTTAGTCTAATTTGCATAATTTACACACGAGAAAGAAACCCGTATTATATGTGATGTATCCCATGGTACTAAACATTCATACAAAAAATTATTCAAATCAGAGCTTTCATATGGAAGTTCTGTACAAAAAACAGATTTCTCCATCGTCGGTACAAAATGGCCACTGGCAGCCATCTTGAATTTCAGACCGCATCCAAAAACACTCGTTCTCGTCCCACAGTCATAACAAAGGTTTCGTAAAGATCGGTTCATAAATCCGGCCTCTAGCCCGAGCCGTATTGGCATTTGCACTGACAGTGCTGAAAGTAACACTAAATACATGAAAGTTAGTCTAATTTGCATAATTTACGTACGAGAAAAAAACCCGTATTATATGTGATGTATCCCATGGTACTAAACATTCATACAAAAAATTATTCAAATCAGCGCTTTCATATGGAAGTTCTGTGCAAAAAACAGATTTCTGCATCGTCGGTACAAATTGGCGGCTGGCAGCTATCTTGAATTTCGGACCGGACCCAAAAACACACGTTCTTGTCCCACGGTCATAACAAAGGTACCCAAGAAGTTTTGTAAAGATCAGTTCATAAATACGGCCTCTAGCCCGAGCCGTATTGAATTGTTGACGGACAGACGGACGACTGGCCGTGGCATAAGCTCAAATTTGGCTTCGCCAAAGTTGAGCTAAAAATAGAAAAAAATAAGTGTAGTGAAAGCAAAGAATTGGGCAGGTTAAAGAATTACAAAATATATTGATTTTACTTCCCATAAAACCCCAAAATAATACCAACCGCAGCACGATTTCGTCATGACAATTCAAGTTTTCACTAGAGTGAAGTTAGATGACAAGACGAAAAATGCTCATGTTCTTTTTTAATGTTTCATTTCAAAAGTGATTTCCACCATCAAACTTTGCTATACAGGGTATTTATTTAAAAACAACATTTTTGGTAATGATAAAAATGTTTAATTTTTAGTTTGCACTTGTGAGTTTGAAGCATGTTATTTTTAAAAATTGTTGTTGGGTGTGTTCCATTTGTGGCGGTCACAATAAGGGTCCCACTAAATTACCAAAAAGTAGTAAGTTACAGAAATAAATGGGGTAAAAAGCAAACTGACAAATTCAATTATCTTCCTTGATAACAAAACATTTGCCTGGAAGAAATGATTCTCTAAACTGAATTGAAATGATATTTGGTTGGCAAAAATAATTAATTAAACTGAATTTAACCCTTACATAAACAGCTTTTTGTGAAATAATATTTGGTTAGCAAAAACAATTTGCTAAACTGAATGTAAGCCTTTACCTAACACAGCTTTTTGAGATAAATTTGGTTGGCAAATATAATTTGCTAAATTGAATTTAACCCTTTACCTAACACAGTTTTTTGAGAATAATATTTGGTTGACGAAAAAATAATTTGCTAAACGGAATTTAACCCTTTACCTAACCCTTTACCTAATGAATCGCCCACATCCGCCCGCGTAATATGCAAATTCAGTAGTTGAAAAAATATTATTGTTCAAAAACTTTTAACAAAACCATATCATGTGACCCCTCATTGGAACGAGCTCATCGAGCTCATTCCAATGAGGGCTCATATGATATGGTTTTGTTGAAATTTTTTGAAAAATTTGAAAAAATGATATTTAAAATAATAAATTTTGATATCGTCTGCGTTGGGTAAAGGGTTAAAGCAGCTTTTTGAGAAATAACATTTGGTTGGCAAAAGTAAATTTGCTAAACTGAATATAACCCTTTACCTAACAGTGGTTCTTGAGAATATTTGGTTGTCAAAAGTAATTTGATAAACTGAATTTAACCCTTTATTTGACATAGCTTTTTGAGAAATAATATTTTTTGCTCACTTCTCCTTATTTTCACCTCACTTCTCCTTAAAACCTTGGGAGAGAGAAGTGACTTCTCCCTAAATTTAGCCTCTAGGCTGGTCTCTGACCTTGACCTTTCACCTAGCTAGTCCACAATAAATAGGGTACTTCCTCTCACTGATGCCAACCTAACTATGAAGTTTCATGATGTGGGTCGAACCACTATCAAGTTATCATCTGGAAACCAATTGAAGAAACTTGAATCTCACTTCCGTAAGGATGCTGTATACCAAATATCAAAAGATTCTGACTGGTGGATGTGAAGAAGATGATTTTGAAGAATATTCCTCATATTGAACTAAGTTATAATTTGGGCTCTTACAGGGAACCCAAACACCAACCCAGGGACTTGGTTTGAACAAACTTGAATCTCACCTCCCTAAGAATGCTGCAAACCAAATATCAAAACATTCAGACTGTTGGATCTGAAGAAGATTTTTAAGGAAAATTCCTCATATTGAACTAAGTTATAATTCGGGCTCCCACAAGGAGCCAAAATATGAACCCAGGGGCTTGGCTTGAACAAATTTGACTTTCACCCTCTTAAGGATGCTGCTTACCAAATATCAAAACATTTTGACGGTTGGATCTGAAGAAGATTTTTAAAGAAAATTCCTCATTTTGAACTAAGTTATAATTTGGGCTCCCACAAGGAGTCCAAATATAAACCCAGGGACTTGGCTTGAACACATCTGACTCTCATCCTCCAAAGGATGCTGCATAACAAATATCAAAACATTTTGACTGTTGGATCTGAAGAAGATTTTTAAAGAAAATTCCTCATTTTGAACTAAGTTATAATTCGGGCTCCCACAGTGAGCACAAAAATGAACCCAGGGACTTGGTTTGAACAAAATTGAATCTCACCCCCCTAAACATGGTGCATACCAAATATCAAAAGATTCTGCCTGCTGGATCTTGAGAAGAATATTTTCAAATATATTTAGGAGAGAGGTGGTGGTGTAGGCATTCTGGATAACATATACTGAGCCCAAATATAAACCCAGGGGGCCGATTTGAACAAACTTGAATCAGATCCACCCCACAATGTTGCATACCAAATATCAAAAGATTCTGCCTGCTGGATCTGGAGAAGATTTTTTTAAGAAATTTGCCTGAAATGCACTAAGTTCGAATTCAGGCTTCTATAGTGAGCCCAAATATGAATCCAGGGGCCGATTTGAACAAACTTGAAACTTGAATCAGATCCACGCCACAATGCTGCATTCCAAATATCAAAAGATTCTGCATGCTGGATCTGGAGAAGAAGATTTTAAAGAAATGTGCCTGAAATGCACTAAGTTCGAATTCGAGATTCTATAGTATTTATATCTTCACGCAGGACGACGGACGAACAGTGATAAGAAAAGCTCACCGTGACTTTCAGTCAGGTGAGCTAAAAATGCTGACTCAGCATTTTTACAAAGTCCCCAAAAAGTACCCTATGATAAAACCGATAGCAATTGTTTTTTACCATTCCATTCTGTTGGACCTAAGGAAGCCTCAAACCAAATAAGAATTCTCAGTGCCAAGCAGTTTTGGAGATATGGGCGTTTGAAATTTTTTTCTAATTTTAGCTCCTGTGGTTCCAACAGGGCATTTTGAAAAAACATTTTGGCAAAAACCAAGTACTTATGACCCATTAATACTTCAAATCAAAGTTGGTTCAAATCTGCCTCTCAGTTTGGAAAATAGAAATCTTGGGTGGGGCAAAATTTCTTGCCCCTTCTGTAACGACAACAAATATTGCCCCTCAAACTTCTCTTGAACAAACTTGAGTCTACACCTCAAAAGGAAGCTGTATACCAAATAATATGAAGTCTCTGCTCCAGCTGGTTCATGAGAACATTTTTTTAAAAATTGGGGAATTTGGGCCCTACCCCCTCCTTAACCCTTTACCTAACACGAAAAGCAGACGACACTTGCAAACAAAATTACTGAATAACTAATTTTTTTCATTTGTTGCGTCAAAAACATAGCTTATGGCCCTTCATTGGAACGAGCTTATTGAGCTCATTCCAATGAGGGGTCATAAGCTATGTTTTGAGGCAAAATATGAAAAAAAATAAGGAAAATTGAATGACAGCTTTTGTGAATATAGCTGGCCGATTTTGACCGTTACGTTGGGTAAAGAGGTTAATACTAGCAGAAACCCAATTTGAAGAAAAACCCAAAAGCCTCTATATAACCACTACTCATGTGAAATTTCATTAAAATGTGACCAGTGGTTTGGGAGAAAAAGACCCAAACACCACCTTCACGACGGCCAAAAGTGATCAGAATAGTTCACCCTGACTTTCAGTCAAGTGAGCTAATGATACACTCACTGATCTGAGGCTATGTTCCTGACTGTTGTATGCCCTAAATGTATCATAGGTTTCCAGCAATAATTAAAACTATTGCATGGGATAAGCCTGTGCAACACGGGATAAGCGCATTTTTGTTTTGCATTATGAGACAATGGCCTCCATTAACCTTGAATAATTTATTCAATGTTATAAGGCCATTGTGCATGCCAATCATACAGTACGTAAACCGTATATCATTACTAAATCACTCATGAAGTGAAGATTCCACCCAAGAAATAATTGCAAATTTGTTGCAAAGCATAACAAACACAAGAAAAGTTCCAGCCAATGGACCTCCGGGTTAAACCTGGTGGTCAGTTGGATGAAACATTACTTGTGTTTTTGTCCATATGTACCAAGTTTGAAAGTGATACTTTGGGTGATAACCTCACTCCACGAGTGATTTTTTTACAATCCACTCTCCATAAAACTATGATCAGACCTTCAAGTATAATGGTTCATATTATTTTCACAACTTAAGATTATTATCTCATTATTGCCTGATTGTTGTTGCAATCTGGCAATAATGAAGCAATAATCAGGTGTTATGAAGGGGACAACGTTGCCTTATGGTATACTTTATTATAGGCTGTAATGTAGGTGTGAAATTATCAGTCACAAACCTAAGCATTTTTTCATCAATCTTTCAGAATTTTAGGCATTAAAAGTGGCAAAAATATTAGTGTTTAATTTTATGCTGTGCTATAAACATTTGATTTACTCCTTGGTCTGAGATGTGTTGTGGTTGATGCTACCATTAATTATCCCTGCATTTTAAAAAAATGCGGGGATATTGTTATGATCTCCGTCCGTACATCCGTACATCCGTACTTCCGTACATCCGTACATCCAGTTTTGTAATTCAAAACGCTGTAACTTTCTACAGTTATTCAATAGGGTCTGTGCAATCCAAAAATACCACTTTTAAAGATTTGCACCACCAGGGGGCTTCTGTTGAGCCACTTGAAAAATGAGCTAATTTTTAACTTTTTTTTTCGAATAATCCCAACCTATCTAATTCAGAGTTCTATAACTGCACTAGGGTGTTGCTAAATGATCTGTAGATGTGCACGAAGGTTTCAGATTTTTCAGATGCCATGTGGCTGTGGCACCGTTGCCACTTTCATGTTTTCGTAGACCGTTTCCGGCGGAAAGGCTCCTAGGGTATGTAATTTGAAATGCTAAAAGCATGCTCAAATGTTGCAGTAGGGTCTGCAGAAGCACACAAAGGTTTCGGATTTTTTGGGTGCCACATGCTGTGCCACCGTTGTCACTTTTGTGTTTTCTTAGATCGTTTCCGGTGAAAGGCTCCTAGGGTATGTAATTCGAAATGCTACAACCATGCTCAAATGTTGCAGTAGAGTCTGTAGATGCGCACGAAGGTTTCAGATTTTTCAGGTGCAATGTGGCTGTGCCACCATTGCCACTTTCGTGTTTTCTTAGACCGTTTCCGGCAATAGGCTCCTAAGGTATGTAATTCGAAACACTAAAACTATGCTCAAATGTTGCAGTTGGGTCTGTAGATGTGCACGAAGGTTTCAGTTTTTTCAGGTGCCACCATTGCCACTTTCATGTTTTCTTAGACCGTTTCCAGTGAAAGGCTCCTAGAGTATGTAATTTGAAATGCTAAAACCATGTTCAGATGTTGCAGTAGGGTCTGTAGGTGCGCTTGAAGATTTCAGATTTTTCAGGTGCCATATGGCTGTGCCACCGTTGCCAATTTTGTGTTTTATTAGACCGTTTCCGGCAAAAGGCTCCTAGGGTGTGTAATTCAACATGCTAAAAGCATGCTCAAATGTTGCATTAGGGTCTGTAGATGCGCATAAAGGTTTCAGATTTTTCAAGTGCCATGTGGCTGTGCCACTTCCGTGTTTTCTTTGACCATTTCTGGTGAAAGGCTCCTAGGGTATGTAATTCGAAATGCTAAAACCATGCTCAATTGCTGCAGTATGGTGTGTAAATGCGCATGAAGGTTTCAGATTTTTTTGGTGCCACATGGCTGTGCCACCATTGCCACTTTTGTGTTTTATTAGACCTTTTCCGGCGAATGGCTCCTAGGGTATGTAATTCGAAATGCTAAAACCATGTGCAAATGTTGCAGTAGGGTCTGTAGATGTGCATGAAGGTTTCAGATTTTTCAGGTGCCTCATGGCTGTGCCACCATTGCCACTTTCATGTTTTCTTAGACCGTTTCCGGCAAAAGGCTTCTAGAGAATGTAATTTAAAATGCTAAAATCATGCTCAAATGTTGCAGTAGGGTCGGTCTGTAGATGTGCACGAAGGTTTTGGATTTTTCAGGTGCCATGTGGCTGTGCCGCCGATGCCACTTTCGTGTTTTCTTAGACCGTTCCCGGTGAATGGCTCATAGGGTATGTAATTCAAAATGCTAAAACCATACTCAAATGTTGCAGTGCAGTCTGCAGATGCGCACAAAGCTGTGTCACCTGTGCCACTCAATATGATTTTAGTGTGTCATATAATACATTTCATCTTTGTATCAAGCATTCATACAAAGTCAAGGATGCAAATGCGGGGATACACCATAGTGTGCTTTGCACACAAATGACACCCCCTCTAGTTTTATCAGTTTCAATCAATTTGAAAGTTTAATTTTTTTCTGTTATTATCATATGGTTTTAAGGGAGGCGGAAGCCTGAGTACCCAATGAAATCCACCAAGCAATGATGAGTAACTATCAGACTCTCCAATTCCTTAACCCAGCACAACCAGGGTTAGATTCATTGAAGGCAGGTTCCAATCGTTGTGCCCATGCCTTAGTACATAGCACCAGGTTTGAGGTATTTATTTTCAGTATTCATATTCAGTCATAACCAAATACAGTTTTTCAAGTATTCAAATGTATTCAATATTCAATGAATTTTATGAATACATGTACATTTATTTGTATTCAAATTAGAATACACAAAAATCTGAGGTATCTTCATGAAACACATTTTGACTTCTTTTGAATACTTCCTGTACAGTAAACCAAACCCTGTTGACTGAATAGGCACTTTGCCAATGAAAATTATTCAATTGATTGGAGTATTCAATTAACACATTGTGACACCTTCCAGTATTCTACAGATAAACTTAGCATTTATTCTATTATATCTTGTTGGACAGAGCTCCATGAGCTCTGTCAAACCAGATATAATAGATTAAATGCCTGTCATGGATGTACAGAAGCCAAATAGGTCTACAAACAAAGGAAAACTGGGGAGAGTCAGGGTAATTTCTCGACAGATTACAAGATTTTTTAATCAATTAACAGGAGTTTACTCTACATGTACATAACCTATATTCAGTTAACAGGTCAAATTTGTACTGGTGGTATGATAAATGGTTTTGCATTAACAGGGTTCTTCAGTCAAGAGATATCCAATTAAGTGGGCTCCATTGTCTTATGATACATAATAAAAAGGCTGCCACAGATCTAAAACATTCTGCATACTCGTTCAATTATTCAATATTTTCTGCTGTCATTCAACAAAAATTATTCTCATGGAAAAAAATAACAATGCAAAAAGTTCAGATTGACAGTTTTCTAAGTCAAACAAAAACTTTAACTCTGGAGTGTGTGAACGAAACCTGCCATATTAGGATATCCTTTTACCCATACTGGTCTATTAGCAAACCAAAGGACATCAAAATACAACAACAGATGTTAGAGTTAAAATGCAAAACATTATTCCAAATCTAACAAGAGTCATAACTGTGGTACCGTACATGGATGAGTGGATTGTGACAAATCACATGCAGAGTGGAGTTATCACCCAAAGCATCACTTTCAAATTCAGTACATATGGATAAAAAACACAAGCAATGTTTCAGCCAATAGATCTGCAGGTTTAACCTGGAGTTCCATTGGCTGGAACTTTGCTTGTGCTTGTTATATGCTTTGCAACAAATTTACAATTACTGCTTGGGTAGAATCTGGGCTCTCGGTGATTTAGTGACAATACGCTCTACACGTACTGTAAGTCCTCATTTACAAAACCAGCTATAGGTGAAAATCCTTTCTCCAATACTGGTTTATCACCATACCAAAGGATATCAAAATCTTACAACCGATGCTAGTTATAAGGCAAAGCGCATGTGCAGACAGTTTTCTAAGTTTAACAAGGCCAAAAACTCTGATAAGTATGCTGTATGATACAGTAAGAGGTATATCCTTTCCTCTATACTGGTCTCTTCCCATGCCTAAGCACATCAAAATCTAACAACTGGTGCTTAAGCTGTGTTGCAAAACATCTGTACGAACAGTTTTCTAAGTCTAAGATTCCACCCAAGCAATAATTGCAAATTTGTTGCAAAGCATAACAAGCACAAGCAGAGTTACAGCCAATGGACCTCCGGGTTAAACCTGGTGGTCCATTGGATGAAACATTACTTACGTTTTTGTCCATATGTACCAAGTTTGAAAGTGATACTTTGGGTGATGACCTCACTCCACAGGTGATTTTTTTACAATCCACTCTCCCTCACACTATGATCAGACCTTCAAGTATAATGGTTCATATTATTTTCACAACTTAAGATTCTTACATGTACCTCATTATTGCCTGATTGTTGTTGCAATCTGGCAATAATGAGGCAATAATCAGGTGTTATGAGGGTGACAATGTTACCTTATGGTATACTTTATTATATAACTCTAGGATATAACTCTAGTAAATATGCATGGACAGGCATTGCAATACACTGATACCCTTTCTCTTCATACCAGTATATCAACATATGAAAGGACAGAGACATTTGACAACTGATGCCCAAGATACAATGCAAAAGTTTGTATGGACGTACAGAGCTCTTGACTGTGTTCCCACCAAAACCAATGAAGGAGGTCAGGCATATTAGAAATCTCTGAGCCCTTAAGGGTTGAGGATGAACTAAATAGGGCAATATAGTAAATCAAGGAAGAGTAATGACAAAATACCACACAATTAATTAATGTTTTAGAATTTAATCCTAAAAAACATTTTGATATGCCTCAAAAATCTGAAATGTTTCCTCTCCAAGGAATAATGAATCATTCAATAGTTGTTTTTCACATGTCCAAGTTTCCATCATATTTATTACAAATCAAAGTTTGACAAAAAAAATTGCTTCATTCACCAGATTTTGACTTGTAAAAATAAATCAAGCAAAAAATTGGGGGGTGGGGGGAATTTCAAGGACAAGGGATGTGCCTGAGAAACAAGATTTTTTTTAATAGCCTTAAGTTTTATTATTTTTTCAATATTTGACTCCAAAACATACAGTACGGGTATGGTGGATTGTCACCAATGTTGAAATCAGCCATGGAGTTGAGGTACAACCCAAATAAGAAGAACAAGCTACCTGGAGGTCCACTGGCTGAAACTTTGCTTATGCTAATTATGCTATGCAACAAATTAGCATTTTTTGCTTGAGAGAAATATAAATTTTATAGTAAATTTCCTTTCTTATTATACCTACTGCAAATGTTTACTACAGGCTTGCACTACAGTGGAAGAACCTAACTCGGATAAAATACTCTCTATTTTAATCTTTCCCAAGAGATTTGGCAAAGAAAAGTGGTGTAAAAACACCACGAAAAAATAAGCCAAAAATGGGTCGAGCGCCATCGGCACACACCCAGTATGGGACGCTCTTCCATAGTACAAATCCACGACTACCGTAAAACAGTGCGCAGTGCGTCAATTCGTCACTCTTTTGATTCCGACAACACAGAAGTTATGTGATCAGCGGGGAGGAAGGATTCTTACCCGAATAAGAAGACGGGAGGGCCTCCATGTAAACAATTGCGGTAGGTATAATAAGAAAGGAAATTTACTATAAAATTTATATTTCTTATCAACCTACCTCAATTGTTTACTACAGGCTGAATAGACAAAAGGACGGAGGGAATCACATAACCAACCCACACATAACTCAATAGCACAGAGCTGGAACTGACCCTGAAAAAGCAGAAAGGCTGGAATAGACAACAGCCTGAGTCGAAGAAAGAGGGCCCCAAGGACCAAAGGCCTCTATCGGCTCCTGCAACTGTCGCAGATAAAAGGAGAATGTAGCATTTCTCCAGTAGGCTGCCAGTATAATATCCGTCATCCGACAACATGACCGAGTTATTAAAAGAGGAAGACAATGTACGCACCTCGTGGCAGAAAAAACACAAGCAATGTTTCAGCCAATAGATCTGCAACATGACAGAGTTATTAAAAGAGGAAGACAATGCACGCACCTCGTGGCAGAAAAAACAATTGGTAATACAATCACCTGTAGCTAGATGAGGGGAAGCTGCACGAATAGCAAGACAAATCCATCGAGAAATGGATGCAGGAGAGATTTGGCATGTGAGAAAACGCATATTCATCCAGGATAAAGGCACGAACACCCCCCACCCCCAAGCAGAGCAGTGCCCAGGAAAGCGACCATCTTGGAGTAAACTGCAAAGTCCTAGGCCTTTTCAAGGAAAAGAGCTGAACAAGCTTGGAGAGGCAAGAATGAGTGTCGAAACAATGTTCTACCACATATGAAAAAAGGTCTCCGAAGCATGGACATGTACACATTGCTGGAGACCCCCAGAAACAAACAAAAAACAGAAACTGACAGAAGCAACAGAGTGATCGCACACCCTCGACAGAAGAACCTTCCACCTAGCCACAGAGGGTAAACCAGTGCCTCCTGGAAGAAAAAAAGCAACTCCACTGCGTGTCTCGAAAAACCACTACGGAGGAAACAGGACCCCGATAAAAGACATGTGCGAAGGCACAATGAAGTCGAGTCAACCTGAAACCTCCTCGGGCGACTTTGGCAAAGAAAGTCGCGATGTAGAGGGAGACAAGCCGGAACCGCCGCTCACAAAGAGCAGAGCAGATTGATCCACACCCACCGAGGCGACAGGTGTGATCGAAAGGATTCGACGACTGCAGATTCATATCTGGGAGAGAACCTGAGGCGGAATCGGAACCAGCAGGAAGGCGTAGCCGACAAGACCGTCCCAAAGGAGGGCCAGAGCGTCCACGGCGAAAGCCAGAGCATCTGGACACGGGGACACGAAAGTGTCCACCTGATGATTTCAACGAGCCTCAAAGAGATCGATGGAACCTGCCATGTGGAGCATCCACTCGGTGGAAAAGAACCTGCCTCGTCAGGACAGGGAGTCGGCTAGGACGTTCAGACGACCGGAAATGTGACGAATAACCACACCGGCGGTGACATCCTGAGTGAGCAGTAGAAAATCCCGAGCCAAATCGTACATTGGAACCGACTGCATGCCGCCCTGGTCCCGAATGTAACTTACTAAGCAACCACTGTCGAATTTGTTGAACAACAGAAGGACCTGACGATTCAACAGGTGAGGGATCCACTGCCTGAAACTCAGAAGAAGAGCAAGAAGCTCTGCTGGCTGATGTGTAGAGATGCCCGATCCTGGTCCCACATCCCGTGACGTGAAAGACCTAGAGGATCCAACGTCGCACCCCATCCGAGATCGCTGACATCTGCCGTCAGAGCGCGATCGGACGTGGGTAAGTCCAACAGGACACCCTGCGTGATCCACTGAACATTCGTCCAGTAGAGAAGGTGAGGATAAGAGAATCTGGAAACTGAAGCACCAGATACAGAGAATCGACATTCGGCCTCCAACAACTGAGCAGAAAGTGTTGGAGAGGTCTGACACGCAGCCGACCTAGAGGAATGAGATCCGTCACCGAACCGCAGAGACCGATCAGCCGGAGAATACTCCGTGCTGTCGCGGATGTGGACTGGGACAGAGTCAGAGCAAAAGCTGAAAGAATCACAGCCTTGGCCTGGGGAACCGCCATCAAATTGAATTGGGTGCGGAAAGCCATCCCCAGATGACAAACGACTGAGAAAGGACCAGTTCCGACCTCTCCTCGTTGACTCTGAATCCAAGCGACGTGAGCAAACTCAACTGAGTGGTGACATCCGACTCCAGTAAGGCAGCATTGGAATGCCTCTAGAGGATATCGTCCAGATATGCCGAAGTAGTCACCCTGGACTGTGTGCGAAGGAAAGCTATCACATGCAACATCAGTCATGTGAAGGCCCAAGGAGCCAGGTTGAGGCCAAAAGGCATGGCCTTGAACTGGTAAACTCACCCCACAAAAGCAAACCTGCGATATTTCTGTGACGCCGATGAATCGGAGCGTGAAAGTAAGCGTCTCGCAGGTCAAAGCTGGAAGCGAAATCTCCCTGGTGAATTGAATGGCGGACTGACCTGAAAGTCTCCATGCTGAACTTGGGAGCAATGATAGACTGGTACAGGATACTCAGATCGATAACCGGTCGGAGTCGGCAGTCCTTCTTCGGCACCAAGAACAGGCGGGAATAGAATCCCACTGACTGAATGTTCTTGACGACCTCGATCGCCCCCTTTGTCAGGAGATTGTCTATCTCCGTGGACAAAAGTTCCCGACGTAAAACGTCTGAAGGAACTGTGGTTGGAAGAGGCACCCTGGACAGAGTGGGGTGCCTTCGGAAGGATATTCACAAACCGGACCGAACAACATCTAACACCCAAGGATCGGATGTGATGGTGGCCCAACGGTCTGCGAACTCTGCTATCCTTCCACCAACCTGGGACGAGTTGAGGTGAGGACCTTCATTTCGAGCCCCGACGAGGCCCGCGAGAGGAGAAACCACCTCCTCAACTGAATGAAGAATTCTGATACTTCCCTTTAGTCTGCCGACGCTTACCCTTACCCCTGGAGTAAAAAGTAGAAGCAGTGGCAGAAAGATCAGCCTTTTGCTTCGCAGAGGAAGCAGAAGGGTACTTGTTAGGCTTGGAACGGCCCCTCCTTCCCCTAGAAGGCTGATCAAGCTGAAGAAACAGCAGCTGATCTTTGGAATGATGTAGGACATCATCCCGGACCGTCGACACGGAACCATGGAAAAGTTGCGGTCCTGCCAAAGAAGCAGATCAAAGAGTAGTGCGCTGCTCCTCAGGAAGGGATCGGCCTGTGTCCAGCACAGAGTCCCTTCGAACTAATTCCAGATTAGCCATGTTACTGGCAGACTGACGGATTGGCGGCATCGTGGTAACGATAATGCGCCAGAGGCAAAAAGGTATCAACCCTGGTGAAGAACGGAGCCTTCATAGCCTTGGAAACTCAGCTTAGAGTCCAAGGCTGAAAATGCTTCGACCAACTGTAGCAAATGGCACGGTCGAAGACGACCAGAAGAAGGTTGCTCCATAGGCTGTTGGTGCACGACCGATGATCGTGGCCTGGCTGACACTGTCGGCTGGTTTGATGGTTTGAGATCCGGAAGGAACCCAAACGCAAAATCAAGAGCTGCCCTCAAGTCCGAAGACTGCTGGCTCTCGACATCAAGCATGTCTGACTCTTCCCCTGAGTCGGAAGACACATAGCCCATCGTGGGCAAACCAGTCGATGCCTCCCATGGTGTCGGAACACCAGTGGGATCAGAAGGCGGCCTGTTTCGAATCCCAGGAGGCAGCGCCATAGGCGCGCCTGGAAACCACTCGCTGCCTCGATGGAACAACAGGAAGGCTCTTTGACAGAACCTGAGTGAGTACGGAGAGGGCCTCCCTAAGCTCACTGCACGTACTGGCCGGTTCGACAGGGGAATGAACCGGCAAAGTGGCTTCACCTCTGACCCTCTTAATCAGCGAAGGGTCACGATCCTCCAAAACACCCGACGCGGGATGACGAGCGGCAGCCGAAACGTCTGAAGGCAGACGTGTATAGGGGTACGACACACCCCGAGGATCAACATAGCGGGAACTCATGAGAGTCACCGTGGACCTCTGCGGGGCAGAAGGTCCAGGCTGCACAAAAGACGTTGGTCCCCCAAAACTGGTCGTGTGGTCAGAATGAGTGGACGGAAACGCCACGGAGTTCATAGTGTCCCCACTAAGAACATCCTAATCCAATAACACAACTGTGGTGCATGACGGCGCAGAGACCACAGTAGAGGGTCTGGCCGGCAGCCATTTCCAACTTCGCCGAGTTGAAGTCATGGAAGGCTGAGGCCGATACCCCCACGTCTACACTCCCAAACACTGCAGCAGACCACTGCAGGTATAAAACTACTGTGCTCAACAGCTGAGAGGACACAGTAGGGGGTTGTCGGCAGCCACTTCCGACTTCGCCGAGTTGAAGTCTGGGAAGGCTGAGGCCAATACCCCACAATCACACTACAGACATCCATGCAGAACCTTGCAGGGATAAGCCGAGGCTGGCTAAAAACGGTGCCCAATGACGTAGAGGGAACAGCAGTAGCAGCAGATACGACGGGAGCTGTTGGAACTGGCAGAAAAGCGGAGAGAGCCACCTAGCTCTGCCTCCAAAGGAGGAGTCACAACCCTCGTGACAGCCTCAGATGTCAATTGGAGAGGGCGCATAGTCCTGGAACCAGGCATCTCTTCACCAGAAATCCAACAGCTCCCGCAGTATCCACCACGGTAAAAAACTGCACATTCCTCACGGAAGGGGAAACGACAGCGTTCCCCACCCCACGCTGGTGCGGAGGGAGCTGCACATCCCCTACGGAGGGGGAGCAATTCTTACCAGAAGTGGTCGAATCGGGCGACCCCGAAACGACAGCATTCCCCACCCCCCGCAGGAGCGGGAGGAGCTGCATATCCCCCACGGAGGAGGTAAAACTCACACCAGACATGGTCGAGTCGGGGGGCCCTGAAATGACTGTGTCCCCCCCCCCCCTCCGTGGGAGCAGGAGGAGCTGCACTTCCCCCACGCAGGGGGTAAACTCACACCAGACATGGTCGAGTCGGGAGGCTCCCGAAACGACAGCGTTCCACACCACCCGTGGGTGCGGAAGAAACGACCACGAGAACGCATGAAGGTGAGGGCAAAAGGAATTGCCCTAAAGGAACCAAACTGGAAATAACAGAGGTGAGAGCAGTAGAAGAAAAAGGTGAACTCAACAGAAACAGAAAGTAGAACACCCTCAACTATGAGAGAAGGTGGCAGATTAAAAACCGGTGGGTACATGACAGAACCCAGATGGTCGACAGGGACCGAAAAAACAAAATTCAGCCCTCAACAGAGTGAAGAAATCCTGTCCAGACAGTCCCTGATTGACACCTAACCTCAATAACAATGAAATTCATCAACAGAAAAATTCATTGTCGAATCGCGTGATGTCGAAAACAAAACATTCACGAAAACGGAATAGTAAATAATATACAATGAGAATGTGGTTGAAAATATAAACAAGAATATATAAAACACAGTCCTGTTATTATACGATCTTCAGATCCATAATTCCAGTCACAGGAAAACCATTATCGACGAGTTAAAATATCACTGTTACGGAGCAAGATGGCACACATCCACCACGTGTGTGGATAATCAAAAGAATGACAAATTGACACACTGCGCACTGTTTTACGGTAGTCGTGGATTTGTACTATGGAAGAGCGTCCCATACTGGGTGTGCGCATGGCGCTCGACCCAGTTTTGGCTTATTTTTTCGTGGTGTTTTTACACCACTTTCCTTTCCCAAATCTCTTGGGAAAGATTAAAATAGAGAGTATTTTATCCGAGTTAGGTTCTTCCACTGTAGTGCAAGCCTGTAGTAAACAATTGAGGTAGGTTGATAAGAAATCATCACTCCACGGGTGATTTACTGATAATACACTCTCCATATACTGTAGCTTATGACCTTCATGACTCAATGGAATGACAATGATGAGTTCATTACAATGAAAGGTCATAAGCTATGTTCAGAGGACAAAAAATGAAAATTTTTGGTTGTTCTGATGTTTGTTTTACAATTGACATGCACTGATTGTGTCAGGTAAAACATTAACTTATTTCATACCTTCTTTTTTCATGCCCAACAGTTCAAATGGTTCTGAGTATTCATCTGGTCGTGGTGTAGGAGCTTTTGCCCATTCTGAGGTTACTGAATCTGGTGGCTGTGTATAATCACCTAAAACAACCTACAAAATAAATAGTACTGTTAGTAGAATTTCAATGCTTTACAATGGTGATATCAATGTGAAGTAATGGACAAAGCACGTTCAAGGTATTTGATCAGATAATGGTTGGGGGCAAAGACCTCAACTGTATGTGGCCAAATATCCTGGGCCAAGTTTATTTTCTGATTTAACACCCACTTTACATGAATTTTTTGTTTTTAATGTGAAAAATATTAAATAATTTTATGACATTGGAGAGAATTAAAATTAAAAATGTGAACGGTTTTGGAAACGGTGTGCTGCCGTTCAAGATAATGCAAAACAAAAGCATGGATATTTTCGGTGGACACTCTGGTGAAAACTTGGCCTTATAATACAGTCAATAACACCACATAAACCAAATTGTGGAAAATGCCCTATGTGAGGTAGGAAGAGAGGGAGGGGGTGCAGGCCTGGATATTCTCAGACACACCTAATGAAAAAAAGATATGAAAAAGATTTATCATTAATTCAAAGCTATTTGACTTTAAAAGTGGAGATATACACAATCTAAACAGAGTGTTTTGTTAACACTTTTACCAGTTTGTGATATGATGTTTGATTACATGACTTTGTTAATCCTGGTCCAAATGATATTATCATTTGGTGAAGTTGTGTTTTCAACTCAAACACCTGAAAGTGAGGTCAAAATGTATGGCTCAACTTTTTGAGCATCAAAAAGCATCTCATACACAAGAAAAAAAAATTCCTTGGTCGGGGGAAGATATCCATGGGGAGGATGACGTGATACACCAGGTCCTATTATACCAGTAAAGCAGAATTTGTTTACCACAGTAAACAAGCACTGTTCCACTTACCAGGGGTTCCCATGGGGAATATGTTTGCTATGGAACTACATGTACTGTGATGTGAAACCACTCTTAAGGCCTTTCCACCTATCTGTCACATACACTACACAAACAGTGTTTGGGAATTTAGTCATCTTATACTGTGTACATGAAAGCATGGAGAAGATTAAAGTCAACTGTCCTGCAGCTCATTCATCTCCTGCAATAACCTAATCCGCTGTGTTTTTGAGAGGCCAGGATTAATAAGTTATTACACTTTCCAATTTCACAGCCATGATCTGTTTTGCAATGCTGGAATAGCCATTGTGTATCCTTGTTTGTATTTTTAAAACACTGAAAACTGATTTTTTTGTCATAAATTTACAATACAATGAACAAATTTTGTTTGGAACGACTTTCAGTTCTGTCATTACAAAAGCAGAGAGAATTCAATCAAGATCACAACTGAGTCATGATCTGGTTGAAATTTGATGTCTACATTCCTGCTCACAATGCTGTAAAATCTATGGATGTCTCAAATAATTTCTTTATTTATTTGTTTATACCCATGTTGCCCATTTTAGAGGTCTTCCATTCCGAGCATTGGTGACTGGTGTTACAACTGGTAATGTTGTAACTCAGCATAATGTTACACCAATACATAACGTTACAAAAACTGTTGTAAACAATTGATAAATTTATAAACTCTGCATAATCATAATGTTATAAAAATCGACACATACTGTCACATTTTTTTTCAATGCATAATGTTACACAAATTAACCGAAAATGTTATAACTTTACGTATACTCACCCTGGTCACCACCACATGTATTTCAGAGGAATTCCAACTTGAAGTTGAGTAGCTGTCCATTACCATCTTAACCCTTTCCAACGTAGAATCGGGCTTTGCAAAGTCAAACGCAATCGTTAAAAGTCGGAGTCTGTTATATTATGGACCGTAGTCGCAATGCGCGGGAATTTTCGTGCGTAATATTATGTACTGTAGTCGCAAAAGGTTAAACACGTATGTAGTATATGAGATGGGTTTCTTGTCCAGTTAGGGGTACCTCAGTGGGAGACCATACCCGGGGACCTATTTTGAGGTGACTCAGTCACTTGACATACATTCAGGTAGGCTTGTAACCCTCTATCTCCTGATGCCATCACCATGGTGATACACACACACGTTCTACAAGGGTATCAAGTTAGGGAAATGACCAATTTGGAGAAATTTTTTTATCTGGATTAGAATCTTGTGATCATGATGGGAGAGAAAGGGGGCGCTGTGTTATCTGGAGGGTATGTTTACTGACATGAGTAGTCTCCTCTTCAAGTAAAGTAGTATATCATAGCCATCTGACCCCGTTTGGGGGGATACCTCAGTTTTTGCCTATTTTGAATAACTAAATTACAATTTCGCACATTGCTCTCCTTAAAACAATATCCTATTATTAGTTTATTTTGTTAAAAGTTTTTCTAAAAGTTAAGACTGAACAAAAAAGATGTGGAATTGGAGGTGGTAGTGATGCTGGAGGAAGTGAGAATACAGGTGGTGGAGGTTGTGGAGTCACTTGGAACAGGGATTACGAGGAGGTGGAGAGAGGGGTAGAATGTGGAGGAAGAGGAGCGGGGATTAGGAGGATTGAAAGCAGAGGGGTAGGGATTAGGATGAGGACTTTAAATAAACTTGTATCGTGGGCACTTTATAGTGTTATGGCATCAATTACAAGGGGCTATGATGCAATATTTTGTTGATTTATGCAGAACTAAAGATAATAGTTCACATCGTATTGAAGATGGCTATGTGTGGATGGATTGTGTTCTGCTAAAAGACAGTCTAGGTATACTCAGGCCAGTATGTAGAGAGGAAGGGAGAGGGTGAGAGGAAGAGTGAGAGAGAGAGAGGGAATAGAGAGACAGGGCTCATGGGAATCGGGTGGGTGGAGCAAAATGTCATTATTCTAGACGTACTTTTACCACACATGCAATGCCCAATTGTTGTCTGGGTCGCAGAAAAAGTACATGAAGGTTCAAAGCTAGATAGCAGAGAGGGTACAGAATATAAAGAGTGATTTCCATCAAGAACACCAGCCTGGTGGAAGTCTACCCAACTATGAACCTATCATTCTGAAACATTAATGTAGAAGGATGGATTATTGAAGCTTTCCAACACATTTAATGGCTATGGTCATATTGTGTCGGTGACAGTTTTGCGGGACCAGCCCATCAACCTGAGACTTTTTTTTACATTTCACTAGCCTTCAATAAGCAATAATTGCAAACAAAACAAGAGGCCACAGGGGGCCTGAGGGTGCCCACCTGACATGGAAGCCTAAATATCAACCCAGAGAATTGATTTCAATAAGTTGCATCTGCTCCTCCTAAGAAAAGCTTATACCAAATATCCAAAGATTCTGACCAGTGGATCTAAAAAAAAAAGATTTTTAAAAAATATTCCTCATATTGAACTAAGTTATAATTCGGGCTCCCATAGGGAGCCCATATATGAATCCAGGGACTTGGCTTTAACAAACTTGAATTCCCCCCCCCCCCCCCCCCCCCAAGGATGCTGCACACCATATATCAAAACATTCCGACTGCTGGATCTGAAGAAGAAGATTTCTAAAGAAAATTCTTCATTTTGAACTAAGTTACAATTCGAGCTCCCATAGTGAGCCCAAATATGGGACATGGCTTGAACAAACTTGAATCTTACCCCACCCCCCCCCCCCCCCATCCCCCACCGCCCAAGGATGCTGAATAAAAAATATCCAAAGCATTCATCTGCTGGATCTGAAGAAGATTTTTAAAGAAAATTCCTCATTTTGAACTAAGTTGTCATTTGGGCTCCCATAGTGAGCCCAAATATGAACCAAGAGACTTGAACAAACTTGAATCTCACCCCCCTAAGGTTTCTGCATGCCAAATATCAAAACATTCCGACTGCTGAATCTGAAGAAGAAGATTTTTAAAGAAAAATTCCTCATATTGACTAAGTTATAATTCAGACTCCCACAGGGAGCCCAAATATGGACCCAGGGACTTGGCTTTAACAAACTTGAATCTCACCCCCCCCCCCCCCCTCCCCTAAGGATGCTACACACCACATATCAAAACATTCTGACTGCTGGATCTGAAGAACAAGATTTTTTAAGAAAATTCCTTCATTTCTAACTAAGTTACAATTCAAGCTCCCACAATGAGCCCAAATATAGACCTAGAGACATGACTTGAACAAACTTGAATCTCCCCCCCACCCTCCCCCCCCCCCCCCCCCACCCCTAAGCATGGTGCATACCCAATATCAAAAGATTCAGCTTGCTGGATTTGGAGAAGAAGATTTTTTAAGAAATTTGCCTGAAATGCACTAAGTTCGAATTCGAGCTTCTGTAGTGAGCCCAAATATGAATCCAGGGGGCCGATTTGAACAAACATGAATCAGATTCACCCCACATTGTTGCATACCAAATATCAAAAGATTCTGCCTGCTGGATCTGGAGAAGATTTTTCAAGAAATTTGCTTGAAATGCACTTAGTTCGAAATCGGGCTCCAATACTGAGCCCAAATATGAACCTAGGGGGGCCGATTTGAAGAAACTTGAATCAGATCCACCCAACAATGTTGCATACCAAATATCAAAAGATTCTGCCTGCTGGATCTGGAGAAGAAGATGTTTTAATGTTTTTCCCATTGCCTACAGGGTTAAAAAGTGCTGACTCAGCACTTTTTCAAAGTCCCAAAACTGTACCCTATGATAAAACCGATGGCAGTTTTTTTTACCAATCCTTTCTGTTGGTCCTAAAAAAGCTTCACACCAAATAAAAATTCTCTGTGCCGTGCAGTTTTGGAGATACGGCAGTTTTAAGGTTTTTCCTATATTTAGCTCCCGAGGTTCCGACGGGGCAATGAGAAAAAAAAATTTTGCATCAATCAACTACTTATGACCCATTATCATCTCATATCAAATTTGGTTCAAATCAACCTCACGGTTCTGAAAATAGAAATTTTAGGCGTGGTCAAAATTTTTGCCCATCCCATAACGAAGGCAAATAATGCCCGACAAACTTCTCTTGAACAAACTTGATTCTAAACCTCAAAAGGACTCTGTATACCACATATCAAGTCTCTGCTACTGGTGGTTCATTAGAAGATTTCCAAAAAATTTGGCCATTTTTTCCCCACCCCTCTGCTCAAAATGAGCCGAAACCTAATTTGCATAAAAATCAAAATTTCCCTATATAACCACTATTTACATGAAATTTAATTAAAATGTGGCCAGTGGTTTAGGAAATGGAGTAAAAATCATAAAATCTTTACTCCATTTCAAATGCTTAGAAATTGAACAAATAACTGATAAGAAATTAATTATTAATATTTCTTAAGATAAATGTTAAGAGTTATTAATTTATTAGGTTTGCCACAGGCCAGAAAATTACTGTTTTTCAGATAACTAATTTGTCATCCTTTCAGTTTTATTCTACATGGAGGATTTTCAAAAATGGAGATGTTTTCCTAAAATGATGTCCTTAAACATGTGCAGAAACCATGTATATCTGATTGATGATTGATGATTTTCTTTAAGTTCAGCTTATATACCAGTAACAAAGTGCATATACAGACGTTTGTTTCACAACAGATACACTGAATATCTTCAAAAATACCCCACCCCCCACCCCAAAAATGACATGAGAGAATCATTATTTAATTTTAATAAAAACAAAAGCAGAGAAGCAGTGCTGTTGTTTCTAAAAAAAAAAAAGAGGACATGTTTTTCAGGTTTCTTTTTTAACCCTTCAACCAACAAATCAACCACATCCGCCCGTGTAATATGCAAATTCAGAAGCTGAAACAATCTTATTTTTCGAAAAATTTCAACAAAAAAATATATGTGACCCCTCTGGAATGAGCTCGCCGAGCTCATTCCAAAAAGAGGATCACATGATACGGTTTTGTTGAAATTTTTTGAAAAAATAAAAAAAAAGATGTTTAAAATAATAAATTTTGAAATCGTATGTGTTGGGTAAAGGAATAAAAAGGTCAACGGTAATATAAACCAAAACTAGGCATTCTAAAACAGAATTTCATACAGTTCAAAATTCAGTCCTATAAGTAATGTACACTGAAAAAGTTTCATGTACATAGGGGCATCATGAAGATGATGGATTCCCTCCCCCTCCCCCTCCCCTCAAGGTTCTTGGAAATTTATTTGTGGATAAGTACACATATTTTTTAATAGATCAAGAGAGGTCTTCACAGGCCTTTATGTTCATTTTATTTTGGGCACACTGTTTTGCTCTAATCTGGGAACATTAAAACCAGAAATAACAGTCTTATCCTGTTTTGTTTTATTATCATGACTTTCTTTGTGTTTCTATGGTCATATTATGATGGAAGTTATTCTAAAATGCAGACAAGGCACAGAGAATTTATATATATCATTCAAAACAAGAGCTCACCTATCACTGAAGCAATACAATGTCCTTTACCGGACTAATGAGCATTAATGATTATACAAATGTTATAATCTAGATGTGATCAGCATGAATTCCATTGAAGCGTTTCCAAAAAAAATCTGGAAAACTGATATTTTGGCGCTTTTCCATATTTCCAAGGGCCATAACTCACACAAGAATAATGCAATCAGCATGAAACTCAAACTTGATCTGTAAGTCATCGTTCTATAGTGGGTTACCAAAAATTAAATCATTCGGATGAAGCATTTCCAAAAAAAGTCTGGAAAACTAAAGTGTAACCGACAGACTGACAGAGTGACAGACTGACGGATGGACAGAATGCAAACCTATAGTCCCCTCCAGCAATGCCGGTAGGTGACTAAAAAGTAGTGGATATCCAAACTGAAGCTGGTATTTTCGGAAAATGGTACTGGATATGCGTGATTGGACACATGTTACCAAGTTTAGAGTGGATCATCGAGCGTCGCGTTAATGTCTGAGAGGTATGTTTTGAAATTTTCATTTGTACTGGGCCGGCTTTTTCGGAGGTCTCATCTTTCTTTTCTTGGTATAAACTTGTTCATCAATAGTTTCTGGTCAAAACATAACTTTTGAGGAATGCGAAGACTGACACGTTGACGACTGCCATTGGCATGTTGGTTAAGCTGGAAACAGCCAGACTGCAGTGGCTCAAATTCTCAACATTACTCAATCGGTGATTAACAGGTTGTGGTCACGCTACCGTCAGACAGGCAATGTTGATGACAGACATCGGTCAGGTCATCCAAGAGTGACAACTGCTAACCAGGATCGTTTCAACTGAACCACAATACGTAACCGCTATTAAAGTGCCTCAGAAATTGGACAGCAGCTGCACCGAGCAACAGATGTGCGAGTCAGTGGTCCAGACTATCCGAAATCGTCTACACAGCTGGAATTTGTACACTCGACGACTTCGAATAATTTCACGTTTGACAGAACGTCACATCGCAGCAAGGCATAATTGGTATGGAGCACGATAGCACTGGGACAATCGTTGGTGGAGCAATGTCATGTTTTCCGATGAATAGAGGTTCACTCACAACTTCCACAACAGGCAAAACAGAGTGTGGCTGCCATGGAACGAACGATACCATGACGTAACCATTAGGCAGCACAACCGTTGTGGTGGTGGATCGGTTATGGTGTGGGGACTGGGGAGGCATAACCATGACAAGCAGAACAGCATCACATGTCATCCAAGGGAGTATCACAGGGCAGTATTACCGTGACAACATGTTAGCAGCTCATGTGGTGTCATTTGCATTTGTCATTTGCATGACGTCACCGCCGTCGATTCATTTTCCAAGATAACAATGCAGAAGCACACAGGGCCCTTGTCACTATAGAGTTCCTCCAGGAGCAGAACATCACTACACTGCCCTGGCCAGACCTTTCACCAATCAAGCATGTCTGTGATATGCATGGCAGGCACCTATGACAATGCCAACAGCCCCCTATCAATGTCCAAGAACTCGCTGCTGCACTGCAGGAAGAATGGAATAACTTCAGTCAAGCTGATATTGGACGTTTGGTGAGGAGTATGCCACGTTGGATCCACGTTTGTCTCGCGAACCGAGGAGGATTTACAAGGTATTGACGTCTTGCACTGAATGTGGTTAATTCTCTGACTGACGATCCATGTCTTCTACAGCTTAGTGTGTGGAATGTGTGCTTGTCAGACACCCAACTATCACTGAAATCATTCACCAGATGTCACAGTGCAATGCTTCACTTGTCTTTTTGATGAAAATATAAATATACTTCTTCATATATCTCACTTTTATCAAATATCCCCTACTTTTTTAGAATAGTATATTTTTCTTGATGCCTTCACTCCTTCTCTAATTTTTGCACACCTGTAAAATGTGTGAAATTGGGGTAATCTGAAGGCCTGGGTCTTCACAAAAACAAAGTGAGATGTAGGCTGTTGTGCAGGAATTGTTCTTTTGTAAATGTAGTTGAATCAAATGACAAGGCCACTGCTGAATATGAAATTGGAAGTTATAGCATATTTCATGCCATAAGTTGTTTTGGTGTAAAAATAACAACAATGGTAACAGAAAGAAATCTGAGAATCAACAACAATAACTCGAATTTAACTATTCTGAAACTTGATAAAAAATATAATCTGAGACGAATATACAACAAAATCTTTTACACTATTTGGTTTATAGACAATTAAAACAGTAAATTTTGTTTCTTAACGTACCTACCACAATTGTTTACAATTGGCTGTAACGTAAGTGCAAGCCCTACTTCGGAAGTAACTCAAGCTAAGAAACTTTTCCAAATGAGTTGGAAAAGTGGAAGAGTGCAAAAGATCGAAAAAGGGTCGAGCGAGACCGGCGCTCGACATTACAAGTACTCTCTCTGCACACCTCCTGCATTTACCGAGCACATGCGCAACAATCATGACGTCAATTCCGTATTACCGCCAACGAGAAGTTTGTGATTTAGCAGGGAAGCAACGATATCAAAGATATCCCCAAAGTGGGTGGGCCTCCAGTAAACAATTGTAGGTAGGTATGTTAAGAAACAGAATTTATTAAAAAAATTTAATTTCTTCTCAAGCTTCTCACAATTATTTACAATTGGCTGAATAAACAATAGGAGGAGATGAATCACATAACCAATACCAACAAGCGCAGAAATGCAGGGAAGGCAGAGAATGATAGCGAAACCTGTAAATGAAGAAAGAAAGAAAGAAGCTCCTGAAAAGAACAAGGCCAAGCGATGCACAAACCTAAAAAAAAACATATTTAACGAAGAGGGCCTAAAAAATTGAGGTCCTCAAATTGCTGCTGTATGTGGCAGAGATAAATGGAGGAGAAAGTAGAAGCATCCATCCAGTAAGTCACATTCATAACATCCCAGAGGGAAACAGAATTGGAGAATGCCCAGGATGTAGATATGACACGAACCTTATGAGCATTAAACCGGTTCGAAACAAGATCCGAAGCAGACAAACTGGAATAAGCCAGCTTGATTGCAAGACAGATCCACCTGGAAATAGAATGGGAAGAGATAGACTGCCTCCAAGGAATGAGAGACCGAAAGAATCTCTTCCGACCCCTCCAAATGAACTGCGTGTGATTAATATATCTTGATCACATGAACAGGACAAAGAAGAGGCCTCCGGCCATCGACAGCAGGATGAACCCAAATGCAGATGGGAGGAGGAACCGAATCAGGAAGTTGATTCTTGGCCTGAAAAGAGCAATCAGTAGTGAAGGTACAATGTTAGCCTCATTTCTGAAGAAAGCAGAATCAACAGAAAGCACATGAAGCACACTGACACGTCTGGCAGAAGCAAATGCGAGAAGGAGAGTAGTCTTATAGGTGAGAAAACACATATCGGTCTCAGATAAAGGCTCAAATGGCACCCCCTCCAAACAATGCAACACCCATGCCAAGTTCCACTTGGGTGTAAGACGCAAAACTCGAGGCCTCTCCAGAGAAAAGTACCGAATCAGTTTGGAGAGAAAGCGATTACGACCGATGCACCACTTTTCCACATAAGAGAAAGTATCAGACAGCATAGACCGATAGCCCTTAATTGTAATAGACTGGAGGCCCTTGGGAGTCAAAAAAGTATACCAAAAAATCTGCAATTTGAGCGATTGACGGTTTACGGTACTTCACATTTTGAGCTGTACACCAGCAGCAGAAAACCTTCCACTTAGCAGCGTAAGTCATGCCAGTGAAATGTCGTCACGTGCAGAAATGCACTCCACCGTTCATCTCGAAAAACCTCTATGTCGGAGACAGGACCTGATAAAAGACAGACGTGAAGGGACAGGCTCGCCAGGTTGTTGTGATACTTCCTGGGATGACCCTGGGAAAGAAGATCACGATGTAGAGGTAGACAAATTGGCCAATCTGCCAACAGAGGCCGCAGCAGATTGATCCACACACCCTATGTGGAGACAGAGGTGTGATCAGAATGATCCTGCAACTGCAAGAGCGAATCTTCGCCAACATTTGAGGAAGAATCGGTGCAGGAGGGAAGGCATAGCCGATCCATCCTGTCCAGTCCAGAGACAGAAAGTCTACCGCAAATGCTAGTGGATCTGGACAAGGGGAGACAAAGGTCTCTACCTGATTATTCCAGCGAGTGGTGAAAAGGACAACAAGAGGACGCCCCCCACCACTCGCAAATCGCATGAAACACCGACCGATGCAGCATCCATTTGGTGGGAAGGACACTCTCGCTTCGGGACAGGGAGTCTGCTAGGACATTAAGACATCCGGGAATGTGCCGAATGGCCACCCGAGCATTTACATCCCAGGGAACAAAAGAAGATCCCGAGATTGCCGATACATGGGAATCGAATGTGTGCCACCCTGATTCCGTATGTAGTCCGCCACTGTTGAGTTGTCCGAAAGAAGTACAACAGTGTGGTCCGACAGGTGAGATCCATAGCTGAAAAAGCAAGGAGCTCCTTCTGGTTGATATGAAGGGCCATCTGCTCGCTGTCCCACTCACCATGAGTAAACAGACCAAGAGGATACAAAGTCGCACCCCAGCCCTGATCGCTGGAATCCGCAGTAAGGATGCGATCAGCCGACAGAAGATCCAACGGGACACCCTGAGTCAACCAGGGAATGTCGGCCCAAGGGTGGAGGTGACAAAGCAGGGACCGAGAAATAGGAAGTTCCAGGTTCAGTGGATCCACATTCGGACACCAATGATCCAACAGGAAGTGTTGGAGAGGTCGGTCAAACAAGTGGCCCAGCGGAATGAGATCTGTCACCAAACCGCAAAGGCCCAGCATCCGAAGGAAAGTCCTGGCCGAGACCGAGGAGGATTGGAGCAGGTTCCGAGTCAAGACGAAAAGGATCGTTGCCCGAGTATTGGGAACCGACACCACATTGTTAAGTGTGTTGAAATCCATTCCCAAATGACGAAACTGCCGAGAAGGAAGGAGATCCAACTTCTCGCAATTGACTCTGAAACCCAGCGACACCAGTAGGCCAAACAACCAGCGGACATCGGACTCCAGAACTGCAGCATCGTGGTGCCGTTGGAGGATGTTGTCCAGGTAGGCTGACAAAGTCATAGCCGACTCTGTACGGTGAAAAGCGAGCACATGCGACATCAGTTGGGTGAAGGCCCAAGAAGCCAGGTTCAAACCGAACGGGAGAGCTTTGAATTGAAAGACACGATCCCGAAATCAGAACCGAAGGTATTTCCAGGACGCCAGATGAATGGGTACATGGATATAGGCATCCTTCAGGTCGATACTGGCTGCAAAATCACAAAATTAGAGAGCGCATTGTCTATCTCCTGCACCAGAAGGTCCCAACGCAGAGAATCGGAAGGGACCTGAGTCGGGAGGGGCACCCGAGATAAACAGGAGTGCCGACGGAAGGACGGTCGCAGACCGGATTGGATGACGTCGAGGACCCAAGGGTCCGTCGTTATCTCTGTCCAACGGTCGAAAAATAGCGACAGCCTTCCCCCGACTGGAGGCGAATCAAGGTGAGGACCTTCATTTGCGGCCTCGACGAGGCTCCCTAGAGGAGAAACCACCCCCTCGGGAAGCAACAGAGTCCTGAGACTTTCCTCCCTGAGGCTGCCAGCGAGCCTGGCCGCGTCGGCGCTTCTTCTGAGCAGAAGGAGTGGACAGAGCCGAAGGCGTGGTCGAATAGTGCAGCGGGGCACTTGGCGGGCCTAGAACAACCACCACCCGCAGCAGCAGGTTGGTCCAGCTGTCGTAACAAAAAGAGGCTCCCTAGAGGAGAAACCACCCCCTCGGGAAGCAACAGAGTCCTGAGACTTTCCTCCCTGAGGCTGCCAGCGAGCCTGGCCGCGTCGGCACTTCTTCTGAGCAGGAGTGGACAGAGCCGAAGGCGTGGTCGAATAGTGCAGCGGGGCACTTGGCGGGCCTGGAACAACCACCACCCGCAGCAGCAGGTTGGTCCAGCTGTCGTAACAAAAGTTGGTCCCTCGAATGACGAAGTACCTCACCACAGACAGCTTCTGTGGAACCATGGAACAGCTGAGGTCCAACCAAAGAAGCAGACCTCAAAAGAGCAGCTGCTCGGAAGGAAGGGATGGAGACGAATCCAACACTGCATCCCGGCATACAAGCTCTCAAATTAGCCGTGTCACAGGCGTGTGTGTCAGGTTCATGAGAGCCTGCGACAGGAGCCTGAGCATCATCAAACTCCATTGGTGGAAAATATGTGGCCAGGGCAGCGACGACATGGTCTGCGAGAGATAACATGCCCAGCATCACTCGGGACAGGCCCACCACAGATTCAATGACCGACATCAGGAGAACTGCCGACTTAGGCTTAGCCAAACTGAGGGAAGAAGAATCTTCATCCACAGTAGTCATCCCTTGGAGGACTGGTGGACAGATGGATTCGTAGACAAGAAACCGTGATGGAGGCAGAAAAGCATCAGATCGTGAAAAGAAAGAACCGTTCAGGGCCTTGGAATGCATTTTGGCGTCCAAGCCCTGGAAGGACTCAACAACCTGAGCCGAGGACGCAAAACCCCAGAGCTAGAAGGCTCAACAGGGTTGCGGCGCTCCACAGAAGACCACGGCCGGACGGTCACTGATGGCTGGTCTGAAGGTTGAATGTCTGGCAATAAGCCAAAGACAAAATCTAAACCCGTCGCCTTCAAGAAGCCGGCAAACACGAACAGCTTCGCTAAGAAGCCAGGGACACACCACCAGATAGAGCCTCGCACTCCTGAGACTGTACACCATCCCCGGAAGAGATGGCAGAGCCACTATCATACAAGATAGGATCAGCAGGAACAACTTTCCCAGCAACTGTTGACAGCACAGGTGGCAAATCGGAGAGAGTGACCGAGCTGACCTTGGAAAAACTCAACGAAAACAGCCGCCTCAAGGGTGGCATAAGACGCCCAAGGAAGAGAGACCACAGTCTCCACTTCAGGCATCCCAGCACCGGCACCATCAACAGTTACAGAGGAACTTGCTACCGAAAAAGGCTGCCCGACATCCTGCGTGACAGAGTCACCACGTGCACTCTCAGAAATCTCCGAAGAGGCACGGCTACATTTGCCCTGAGAACGAGGTGTTCTAGCCCTGGAGAGAACCACCTTATTCACGGAAGCCCAGAATTTAGAGGACCAAACCCCACAGAAATGGGCCTGTGAGCAATTGTTGCAAGTGACAGAAGTAGCATGAGCATCATCTACATGTTTCACCAGCAAACAAGATGGACAAGGAATTGTTTTAGGCATAGTCCAAAAATGTGGCAAAAGAATTTCAATTGGGAAAAAGTCCCCAAGAAGATACAAACAATCAAGCTTCCCACCGACGGAAAACCGAACATTGCAGGACACGGTTTCACGCGCGGAAAAGGCAAGATAATGTAAGAGAATATAAGCAAAAATGAGCCTAAATATAATATCATAATGAATCAATTTAGAGCTTGAGAAAAGGATACAGTCCACTTGCACATTAATAACAATAATAGCAGTCAAAATCAAAATGTTTATGAAAGGATTGTGAAATAAGACAAGAATTGTGATAATTTGGAATAATGAATATGTTAATTTATGTTCCCTGTATGCTATGTTTTTAACAAAAATAATATGCGGTGTAGACTGTACTAAAGAAGTGAGCGGCTGGTTAATGTGGTCTTCACAGTTAATGTATGTGGCCCTCACAGTTAATGTATGTCAACAAAAAATACCAAGTTACAGTGAAATTATTCCAAAACGAGTCATCCTGTCGAGTTACAATGAAATCCCTTCATAAATATGGCCTGTAGACTGTGCTAAAGGTGCTAAAGGTGCTAAAGGTTTTCGGGCTTCAGGCCCGTGTAGCCATCACGGTTGACCGATTGCAGCTAAAAGGGGACGTCATCATCTTGACATTGATTGTACTGAGTCATTCTACCAAGTTACAAAGAAATCCCTTCACAAATACGACCTGTAGTCTGTACTCAACTTTTTCAGGTTTGGGCTCGGGCAGCCATCATGGCTGAATGATCACAACAAAAATAGGACGTTCTCATCTGGGCATTATCTGGAGTGATCCTACAAAGTTACAATGAAATCCCTTCATAAATTTGACCTGTAGACTGCGCTAAAGGTTTTCGGACCTTGAGCCCCTGTAACCGTTACAGCTGACCAATCACAACCAAAAGGGGATGTCATCATCTTGGAATTATATGGAGTCAACCTAACAAGTTACAAAGAAATCCTTCCATAAATAAGACCTATAGACTCTGCTAAATGTTTTTGGGTTTTGGGCTCGGGCTCGGTTGAATGATAGCGACCAAAAGAGGACGTTCTCATCTAGACATTCTTTGGAGTCATCATACCAAGTTACAATGAAATCCCTTCATAAATATGACTTGTAGGCTGCGCTAAAGGTTTTCGGGATTCATGCCCCTGTAGCCGTCACAGCTGACCAATCGCATCCAAAAGGGGGCGTTCTCATCCAGACATTATATGAAGTCAACCTACCAAGTTACAATGACATCCCTCCATAAATATGACCTGTAGTCTGTGCTAAAGGTTTTCGGGTTTTGGGCTCGGGCAGTTGTCACGGTCATCCTACCAAGTTACAATGAAATCCCTCCATATTAAATATGACCTGCAGACTGTGCTATAAGTTTTGGGGTTCGGGCTTGGGCAGCCATCACGGTTGACAGATCATGACCAAAAGGCGATATTTATCTGTTATCGTTTGTTTTTTTTGTAATAAATACTGTTTAAACTAAAAGGGGATGTTCTAGACATTATACAGAGGCATCCTACCAAATTACAATGACATCCCTTCAAAAATACGACCTGTAGACTGTGCTAACGGTTTTCGGGTTTTGGGCTCGGGCAGCCACACCTGTTTTTCCGATCGCGCCCAAAAGGGGACATTCTCATCTAGACATAACTCAAAAACTACATGTGAAATTTCGGGATAATCAGACAAGAACTACAGGGTGTAGCCTGTGCAAAAGGAAAATGTGAACCGACTCACAGACTAACCAACTTCCACAGGCGTGATGATGCTCGACATTACAGGTACTCTCTCTGCACACCTCTTGCATTAAGCTAAAGTTAAGCTAAAAACAATCCTATGATAAATGTGGCCTGTATGCCATGTTAAAGAAGAATGTTGATGCGCAAATGCAATAAATTCAAAGATTGTTGCTAACAGCAAAAGTTTTTGATGGAAATGAAAAGAAAATGGATAGCTCCTATCTTTGTCACCCTGCATAAGCATACAAAGTTTCAAAAAATCATGCGCCCTCTGAGGCATGCCAAGGGAAGATGTTAATGCACAAATGCACTAAGTTTGAAGGTCATTGCTTGTGGCAATGTTTTTTTCTCTCTTTTTATGGAAATTCATAAATATACTCTGCAGAGAGTGCAAAAGGGATAAGTTACTGCACAAATGCAGTAAGTTCAAAGGCTGGTGATAACAACAATTTTATGGAAATGAAAAAAAATCAGTAGTTCACATCTAGAGGTCACCCCGAACACACATACCAAGTTTCAAAGTGATCCGATAATAAATGTACCCTGAAGGGTGTGCTAAAGGGAAATATTGAAGCCTGACTAAACTAAGTTCAAATGTCGTTTCAGCAGCAACATTTTTTGACAGAAATGGAAGAAAACCGATAACTCTCACACAGACATCACCCCACACAAGCACACAAAAGTTTCCAAGCGATCCAATCATAAATGTGCTCTGCAGGGTGTGTCAAGGGGAAATATTGATGCATAACTGCACTAATCTTTTAGTAAGTTCATCAGAGGTCATTGCCAATGGCAACTATTTTTGACAGAAATGAAAGCAAATCGATAGCTCCATTCTAGAGGTCACCCCAAACAAGCACACCAAGCTTCAAAGCGATCCTGTCAAAAATGTGCATTGCAGGCTGCACCAAAGGGAAATATTGATGCATAACTATATGAAGTTTATCGAAGGTCGTTTGCCAGCGGCAACATTTTTTGACAGAAATTGAAGAAAATAAATAGCTCCCATCTAGAGGTAACTCCAAACAAACATACAAGTTTCAAACCAGTCTGATCATAAATGTGCTCTGTCGGGCGTGCCAAAGGAACATATTGATGCCTGACTAAACTAAGTTCAAAGATTGTTGCCAGCGGCAACACTTTTTGACGGAAATCCCAACTAGAGGTCACCCCAAACAAGCATGCCATATTTCAAAACACTTTGATCATAAATGTGTCCTGTGGGGTGTGCCAATGGAAATATTGAGGTCTGACTTAACTAAGTTCTAAGAATGTTGCCAGAGGCAACATTTTTTGATGGAAATGGAAGAAAATCAATAGCTCCCATCTAGAGGTCACTCCAAACAAGCATGCCAGATTTCAAAACAATTGGATCATAAATGCACCCTGTAGGGTGTGCCAAAGGGAAATATTGAGGTCTGGTTTATCAAAGTTCTAAGAACGTTGCCAGCAGCAACATTTTTTGACGGAAATTGAAGAAAATCGATAGCTCCCATCTAGAGGTCACCCCAAACAAGCATATCATGTTTCAAACCATCTGATCCTCAATGCAACCTGTGAGGTGTGCCAAAGGGAATTGTGTACATATGTACTTACGTCCAGACGTACGTATGCCGACAGAGAAGTCATGGCAATAGCTCATCTTGACTTAGTCAAATTGAGCTAAAACTTAAAAGCAGACAAGGAAAAGGGGTTGTTAAAAAAAATTTTAAAAGAAGAAATTTTGCATACCAAATCTGACATCGATAAACTTGAAGGTAGTGCTCACAAATTAACTCCATACATTTCTGGGAAGGATGAGATTTTCATTGTGTCAAAAAATGATTCTAATGTTTTAGATATCAATCAGTTGAGAAAGATGGAATGTTTAAAGTTAAAGGTCAATGATAAAATGAAATGACACTGTAGCTCAACTTTTCAAGACATGTAAATGTATAGTATAAGACACAGCAATGACAAACATCTAGGTAATGACCTGATAACAAAGGTACATATAAAGTATTGTAACGGTCTGTACATAAATATTGACCGTATCCTGTAACACAAATGTATAGGTAAAGTAATGTAAAGGTGGGTGACAGTCAGATGCTAAACTAGAAAAGAAATCTTTGAGTCCCAGAGTGGGTCTGACTGAACCCCAAAATATTTGTTCTTATAGCACAGTGATAACAAAGGCACCCCAAAACACAATCATTCCTGTCCCAAGGTGAAAACATAGGTACCCAAGAGGTTTCGTGAAGATCAGTTCACAAATACAAGCTGTATAGAAGTTGTGACAAAAATGGCTACTGGCAGCCATCTTGAATTTTGGACCGCACTCAGAAACACTCCTTCTCGTCCCAAGTTTATAATAAAGGTACCCAAGAAGTTTCGTGATGATCGGATGATAAATACAGCCTCTAGCCCGAGCCGTATTGACATGTGCACTTACAGTGTATAAGTAGCACTAAATAAATCAAAATTCATTTAATTTGCATAATTTCTGCACGAGAAAAAAACCAGTACTGTATGTGATGTATTCCATTTTACTAAACATTCATACAAAAATTTATTCAAATCAGAACTTTCATACAGAAGTTCTGTACAAAAGACTGACTGCACTAATTTTGGTACAAAATGGCTGCTGGTGGCCATCTTGAATTTCGGACCACACCCAAAAACACTCGTTCTCATCCCACAGTAATAACAAAGGTACCCAAGAAGTTTCGTAAAGGTCGGTTCATAAATACGGCCTCTAGCCTGAGCCGTATAGAAGTTGTGTACAAAAAACTGATTAGACCTAATTTTGGTACAAAATGGCCACTGGCAGCCATCTTGAATTTTGTTGATGTACGGACAGACAGACAGACAGACGACGGGCCATGACAAAAGCTAAAATTTGGCTTCGCCAAAGTTGAGCTAAAAAATGAGTTTGTTAGAGGGAAATGAAAGTCAGTCAGACACTCCCATTGTTTCTAAGCCTAAATCGAAATCGAAACTAGGATCTCGTAGGCGACTGAAATCGGATGGATAGAAAGTCCAGTTTGGTGTCTTCTTCGACATCTTCAGATTCTGATTCAGATGATGATTCGGCTTTGCCATTTCTTAAATTGTCTGATCATCGTGGTCATAAGCAACACACTTCAAAACTGAAATCTGGCCTCAAAAGTGAGGCTACCGACAGAGTCAAATTCCCTCAAACCTTCCCACATTCTACTCTACAGTATGAGTATACATGAATTAACTCTAATATTCAGTTTAAAGACTTTAACTTTCAACAGTTCATAGCAGGTGAATTAGAAACTGTCACTAGATCAGAAATTTCCAAATCAGAAAAGAATGGTAGGTTACTTCTTTTGGAGAAAATAGCTTATTATTATTCTATTTATGACTGGAAGTCCTTGTTAAATTTTTATTCGGACTGGTTGAGGAGGATTGAAGTGGGTGTGAACTCTTGGTCTGATGATCCTTGTGTTATTGAAATTCCCATATTGGCTAAATATGTAAGATCAAGATCAAGCAACTGCACTAGTAACAAATTTATTTCCAGTTCTGAGAAAAACCACATCAGATTTGAGTAGTCCTTCATCTGGAATGATTTGGATTTGTTCCAATTTTCAAACAATCAAGTGTTTGTACGAAGATCCACATACATGTAAAGTTACAATTGAAGGTCGAACTTGGCTCACCGAGCACATTTGTGCTACTTGCTGGCTCAAGAACAAGGATGAATTGGGTCACTCTGAATGCTCCCTCTTCCTGAGCAATGAACTAGAGGTAATATTTTTATTTGCAATTCAAAATTTCAGCAGTATCCAATAAATTACAATAAACCACCCGGAAAAAGTCAAATGGAATTAATATTCAATATGTATAGGCTGACCAGGCATATTTAAAATAATTCAGTAATCCAGTGGAATCCAGTGGAATCCCTTGTTTTCACAAAAGTAAATTGTGGTTCACAGCAAGTATAAATTCACCTCAATGATTTGGAAACACTTTTCCAATACAAAGACATTCCTTTGAGTACATATTAACCCTTTACCTAATGCAGACAATTTCAAAATTTATTATTTTAAATATCATTTTTAAAATTTTTTCCAAAAATTTCAACAAAACCATATCATGTGACCCCTCTTTGGAACGAGCTCGTTCCAAAGAGGGGTCACATGATATGGTTCTGGGGAAATTTTTCGAAAAATAATATGCGGGTGATTCGTTGGGTAAAGGGTTAAACTCTTACACAATTTAAACAGTCCAAGAATGAGTCTTTATTGAGCAAGCCATCTCCATAGGCTACACTGTCAATCCTTGAGTCCCTCAGGAGTGACAAAAATAATCTGGGAATCATGCCTTTTCTTCAGTTGATCATAAAGTAAAATGTAGAGCTCCCCTATGAAGCCCCTTGATACAACCTATGTGGATTAATCTTAGTTACACACCTCTAAAGGGTTCAGAATACAAAATTTTTAATTCTTCGGCAAAATGGCCAATTCCGGCTCCCATAGAGAGCCCAAATATTAACCCAGGCTCTTGATTTGAACACAGTTGAATCTGACTTCCCTTATGAAAGCATTCTGACTGTTGGATCTGAAGAACAGAAATTGTAAAGAAATTTCTTCGGATTGCACTAAGTTCAAATTTGGGCTACCACAGCGAGCCCAAATATTAACCAATGGATCTGATTTGAACAAACTTGAATCTGACCCCCCCTAGAGATATTGAATACCAAATGTGAAAGCATTCTGATGAGTGGATCTGAAGAAGAAGATTTTTGAAGAAATTCCCTCATATTGTACCAAGTTAAATTTCAAGTTCCCATATGGAGCCCAAATTTTAACCTAGGCACTCGAATTGAACAACCTGGTATCTGACCCCCCTAGAGATGTTGTGTACCAAATATAAAAGCATACCAACTGGTGGATCTGAAGAAGAAGATTTTTTAAAGAAATTTCCTCATATTGCACTAAGTAAAAATTTGGGCTACCATAGTGAGCCCAAATATATACCTAGGGATCTGATTTGAACAAACTTGAATCTGACACCCTTACAGATGTTGCATACCAAATATGAAAGCATTCTGACTGGTGGATGTGAAGAAGATTTTTTTAAATTACCCTCCATATTGAACAAAGATAAAATTTGGGCTTCCGGAAGAAGCCCAAATATTAACCTAGGGGCTTGGTTTGAACAATCTTGAATCTGACCCTCATAACAATGATGTACACCAAACATTAAAAGATTCTGACTGGTGGCTCTGAAGAAGAAGATTTTTAAAGAATATTCCCCATATTACCCTATGTTAAAACTTCAGGCTCCTGTAGAGAGCCCAAATATGAATCAATGAGCTTTATTTCAACAAACTTTTATCTGACCCCCCTATGAATGCTGTATACCAAATATCAAAAGATTCTGATGATTGGTTCTGGAGAAAAGATTTTTTTTAATTTTTGCAAATATCCTGACTCAGCATTTTTTCGATGCCCATTACAGAACACCCTAACATAACCGATGGCAATTTTTTTTTACCATTCAATTCTACTGGTCCTAAGGATACTTCATACCAAATAACAGCTCTCTGTTCTATGTGGTTTGGGAAATATGGACGTTCAAAAATATTTCTATTTTTAGCTCCCAGGGTTCCCATGGGGATGCAGGAATTTTTTTTTTTGCATGGGTCAAGTACTTATGACCCAATAATACCACAAACCAAATTTGGTTCATACCAGACCATCAGTTTAGAAAATGGAAATTTTGGGTGGGGCCAAAAATCTTACCCCTCCTATTACAAAGCCAAATATTACTTCACAAACTTTGTTTGAACAAACTTGATTCTACACCTCATATGGAAGCTACATAGCAAATATCAAGTCATTGTACACACTGGTTCTTGAGAAGAAGATTTTTAAAATATTTTGGAGCATTTTCCCCCACTCCCTCCCTATGGGGCTGGGCATGTTGAGTTGAACAAAAATGAAATGCCCCTTTGGGACCATCACTCACACAAACTTTCACTTGAATTGGCCCAGTGGCTTTGGAGGAGAAGACCAAAACATGGTGTTGAGGGACGACAGACGATGGACGACAGACGGAGAGCGATGAGATTAGCTCAGCTTGACTTTGTCAAGATGAGTTAAAAATGCACTGTCCTGCAATAATAATCTCTAATGTTCAATGAATGTTGAATGTATAAACAAATAATTTCACTTCTCAGTGCTGTCTATATGAAAAGAATGCCTGAATTCTGTTGACAGAGGTTATTTATATAGTCTTTAGAAAGAAAGTTCCAGAATAAGAAATGTCTCTAGTGTTCTACTGTTCCATTAATTATGACTGAATGAATCAAGTCAACTCATTAAGCTTCTAGATGATTTTGTCTAAATACAAGTAAACAAGTGTGACCCAATTAAATAATCAATGAACTACAATGAGGTTATTATTTATTGGTGGTTAAGGTCACATACTTATGCACAATGGCTTATCGTGACCGTGACAGTTTTATGGGTGGAGGAAGTCTGAGTACCTGGAGAGAACCACCGAGCATCGACGAGCAACTGTCAGCTCCTCAACATTCTAACTCTGTTCAAGCTCAGCTCAAGCAGGGTTACAGTGGTTGAAGGCATGTGCACCATTGACATGCAATATGCCTTAGTACATGGAATCATCATGCCCCCATGTAGGCAACCGGGATAAAGTGCCTTGCCCAAGGACAAAACGTGGGTCGCCCCGAACGGGGATCGAACTTGGGGCCTCTAGCATAGAAGTCCAACAGTGTACCACTGAGAGTTACAATGAGCTAAAATAGATTCTGTCTTACAGTATCTGTAAATATGTTGATAGGTACATTCAAAGGTGCAAATAAGTGATCACACAAGCCAGAGTCTGCTTATTCTACATATAATGAAAGTGTCAATGACACTGTAACTTAACTTGACTGTGTGCTGTGTTTGATGAAAAGAATAATGTTCAATACTTATGAAAGGATTATGAAATAAGACAAGAATTGTGGTACCAGAATATGTTAATTTCTGTTCCCTGTATGCTATGTTGTCAATAAAAATAATTTGAGGTGTAGACTGTACTAAGAACTGAGGGATGGGTAAGATGCGGCCCTCACAGTTAATGTATGTAGCTCTCACAGTTAATATACTGGTATGTCAACCACAGTTACCAAGTTACAGTGAAATTATTCCAAAATGAGTCATCCTATCAAGTTACAATGAAATCCCTTCATAAATACGGACTGTAAACTGTGCTAACGGTTTTTGGGCTTCGGGCCAGTGTAGCCATCACTGTTGACTGATTGCAACCAAAAAGGGTAGTGCTCATCTAGACATTGCACTGAGTCATCCAACCAAGTTATAATGAAATCCCTTCATAAATACGACCTGTAGTCTGGGCTTGGACAGCCATCACAGGTGAATGATCGCGACCAAAAGGGGACGTTCTCATCTAGACATTATATGGAGTCATCCTACCAAGTTACAATAAAATCCCTTCATAAATATGACCTGTAGACTGTGCTATAGATTTTGGGGCTTCGGGCCCTTGTAGGGGTCCCAATTGACCATTCGCGACCAAAAAGGGCATTCTCATCTAGACATTCTATGGAGTCATCCTACCAAGTTACAATGAAATCCCTACATACATGTAAATACGACCTGTAGACTGTGCTAAAGGTTTTGGGGCTCGGGCAGTCGTCACAGTTGACAGATGGTGAACAAATGGGGAAGTTCTCATCTAGACATCATACGGAGTCATCCTACCAGGTTACCATCAAATCCCTCCATATAAAATATGACCTGTAGACTGTGCTAAAGGTTTACAGGCTTTGGGCTTGGGCAGCCATCACCAAAGTCAAGTCGAGTCAACTAGTCAAGGCTTTGCTGTCCCTGTAAATTTAAATTTTAAAGTTGATCATCGGATGTACAAAAAATCAAGTGTATTTTCCGGGCCGCCAAGTCCACTTGACAGCCTAGCACATCAGAACTCACAAATTCCTGTGTGCACAAAAACACAAAGGCAATCGTAAACTCTTATGTGCTTCCATCTAAGGTATAGATATTTAAACAATTGAAGATCTTGTTGTTCGTCACAAATAAATCGAATAACATCATGTTACTGGGGTGAGTTATTTTCTGTAACAGTTGCCAAGTGATTCTCACATGTTAGCAATATTCAAAAGTTTACTCTATCCACAGTAACTGGTGTTCTAAATTGAAAGCTATCTATGTCGTTTTTAATATGAATACCCCCTGGGAATTAAAAATCAGCGTGAAAACGGGAAATAAAATTTTCTAAAGTAAATCTTAACAACGGATTCTATATGGCAGTATTCCCAGTCAACTACCAGTTGGATATAGCTGGGACACTGCGAATATCAACTGGTACTCCAGCAAGCAGGCCTGGCCTTTTGAAAAATCCAGGGGAGCCATAACGGCTCCCCTAAATTTGTTTCCAGAGAGCTATTCTAGAATTACCGGTATGTCAATTATACAAGGTTATGAATAAGGGAAATGTAGGTCTGAGCATAATACAGCTCATAAGGAGGGCAATTATGGCTCTCCTCAATTTGGTTTTAGGGGAGCCAAGGAGAGCAGGAGCTGTGGCTCCCCTCAAACGGCCAGGCCTGAGCAAGGAGTATTGCGAATATCAACTGGTACTCCGGCAAGGAGTACAGGTTTAATTCTGCTTCTACATTGCACGGACCACATTGAAATGATGTTGATATTTATCTTAGACCTGTTTGCGATAAATGGTGTGTGATATAAACTTTGCCTTTATCCTACACGGGTGTAATAATGAAAGTGTCAATGACACTGTAGCTCAACTTGTCAAGACAAAGACATGTACATGTGTAGTATGTGACACAGCAATGACAAACATCTAGGTAATGACCTGATAACAAAGATACATATAAAGTATTGTAACGGTCTGTACATAAATACTGACCGTTGCCTGTAACAAATGTATAGGTAAAGTATTGTAAAGGTGGGTGACAGTCAGATGCTAAACTAGAAAAGAAATCTTAGTCCCAGAGTGGGTCTGACTGAACCCCAAAATGTTTGTTCTCATAGCAGTGATAACAAAGGCACCCCAAAACACACTCGTTCCTGTCCCAAGGTGAAAACAAAGGTACCCAAGAAGTTTTGTGAAGATCAGTTCATAAATACAAGCTGTATAGAACTTGTGACAAAAAACTGATTGGACCTAATTTTGGTACAAAATGGCCACTGGCAACCATCTTGAATTTTGGACCGTACCCAGAAACACTCATTCTCGTCCCAAGGTGATAACAAAGGTACCCAAGAAGTTTTGTGAAGATCGGTTCATAAATACAGCCTCTGCCCTGAGCCATATTGACATGTGTGCTTACATTATGTAAGTAGCACTGAATAAATCAAAGTTCATCTAATTTGCATAATTTCTGCATGAAAAAAAAACCCTTACAATATGTGATGTATTCCATGTTATTAAACATTCATACAAAAATTTATTCAAATCAGAACTTTCATACAGAAGTTCTGTACAAAAGACTGATTGCACTAATTTTGGTACAAAATGGCTGCTGGTGGCCATCTTGAATTTCAGACCACACCCAAAAACACTCGCTCTCATCCCACGGTGATAACAAAGGTACCCAAGAAGTTTCGTAAAGATTGGTTCATAAATATGGCCTCTAATCTGAGCTGTATAGAAGTTGTGTACAAAAAACTGATTAGACCTAATTTCGGTACAAAATGGCCACTGGCAGCCATCTTGAATTTTAGACCGCACCCAGAAACACTCGTTCTCATCCCAATGTGATAACAAAGGTACCCATGACATTTCGTGAAGATCAGTTCATAAATACAGACTCTAGTCTGAGCCGTATTGACATGTGTACTTACTGTGTGTAAGTCGCACTGAAAAAATCAAAGTTCATCTAATTTGCATAATTTCTGCCCGAGAAAAAAACCCGTATTATATGTGATGTATCCCATGGTAATAAACATTCACACAAAAAATTATTCAAATCAGCGCTTTCATATGGAAGTTCTGTGCAAAAATCTGATTGCACCTAATTTTGTACAAAATGGCTGCCATCAGCCATCTTGAATTTCAGACCGGACCCCAAAACACTCGTTCTCGTCCCACGGTGATACCAAAGGTACCCAAGAAGTTTCGTAAAGATCGGTTCATAAATACGGCCTCTAGCCCGAGCCGTATTGGCATTTGCACTCACAGTGCTGAAAGTAACACCAAAAAACATCAAATAATTTGCACAATTTACGCACAAGAAAAAAACCCGTATTATATGTGATGTATCCCATGGTACTAAACATTCATACAAAAAATTATTCAAATCAGAGCTTTCATATGGAAGTTCTGTACAAAAAACAGATTTCTTCATCGTCGGTACAAAATGGCGGCTGGCAGCCATCTTGAATTTCGGACCGCACCCAAAAACACTCGTTCTCGTCCCACAGTCATAACAAAGGTACACAAGAAGTTTCGTAAAGATCGGTTCATAAATACGACCTCTAGCCCGAGCCATAGCCAATTGTTGACGTACGGACAGACGGACAGACAGACAGACGGGCCATGACAATAGCTCAAATTTGACTTCGTCAAAGTTGAGCTAAAAATTAATAAGGGATGATGTATGTATGTGCATTTCTGCGAGACCCCGTCATGACCTTATCCCAACTTCCAGGCAACCACAAGACGCCCAGTCTGATTCAAAGGTGAGAAGATTCAGTCTCCGTGGAGGCAGAGTCTTCCTCAAAAAATAATTGGGTCCGACTCTTCCTGGGTCTGAATCATCCGAGGCCGACTCTTCAGGGACCCAAAGTTACATTCACATTTACCTCCGAAATGCTGCAACTTACATTCTTGAGGCTATTGAGATTGGCAGTTGGTTTTAACTTTTAACAAATTTCTTGAAATGGAGCAGTGAAAAGAGTGATTTTAATTCCACGCCGTTTAGTTTAATGAGACTGTGTCAATTTCAACCCTGCGTGCATTAAAAAAAAAAGCGAAATCAGACAGACGTAACTATCGTTGGATAACTTGGAATTTAAAATTGCGTTGTATGTACAGTTGTATTGTTTACATATTCTTTGAAGTCATCATTAATTTCACAACATTTATTGATAGCTATGAATTTAATGTCCTGGAGTTATGTTGGTTGATTTAACCACCTGAATTTTACTCAAAACACGTGAGTTACATTTCAAGGACTGAGAGTTGGCATTTGCCTCTGATGTTGTCGGAGTCACAAATTGCACGAAACTGCATGGAAATGAAGCGTATCCACATACGTGCAGATGCACAAGCTTTGCTTTAATATTGCGCCTTGTGTTTGGCGTGCGAAGCTTTAAATGCATATTAGACCAAATTTTAATCCACTTTTTCCCATGATGGACAATTTACTCTCAACACTACAAGTAGCAACTAGTCGACTGAGGATTTTGGCGTCGACAGTCAGTTCCATGAAAGTCGATGTCGACTAGTTGACTAGTCATTTGAACTCTAACCAAAATAGCAATTATTCAACTGGAAAATGGTGCAGCACCCAAGAAAAGGAGGAAGAAGTATGTTGAAGTAGATAAGAGACTGAAAATATTAAAGTCTAAACTAGTAGAGGGTGAGGTCAATGCCAAAACATTTCCTTGACCAGGCCAAATACCTGAGTTCTGTGTAAAATGTCCCTATAATCCATTTCAGTGCTGAAGCTATTTCCTTTTTTTGTCAATAAAATAATACAAATGTGTGTGTGCCTGAATGTTCCAATAACATTCACATTTCTATAATTTTATCTACAAAATTGAATTTCTTCATTTTTGTCATGATTTATTTTAGTGCTAAAGGTATTTTCTTTTTTGTCAATAAAATTATACAAATATGTGTGTGATTGGAACAAGCTCCTTGAGCTTGTTCCAATGACATCCACATTTTTATAATTTTATCCACAAATGACATCCACATTTTTATAATTTTATCCACAAAATTGAATTTCTTAATTTTTCCTATGATTTATTTTAGTGCAAAAGGTATTTTCTTTTTTTGTCAAAAAAATTATACAAATATGCTCCTTGATCTTGTTTTAATAACAGCCACATTTCTATCATTTAAGTGACAAAATTTAATTTCTTAATTTTCCTAGTTTTAGTGCTGAAACTCTTTGTAAATAATAACATTTTCATAGTCCATTCACATTGTCAGCTAAAAATATACTACTCAAAGTTTGCTAAGCACCAAGTATATCCAACTACTGTACCTGTTTTACATTTTAGTTGAAATATTGTAATGAAAAGTGTATATATTTTTATTTAATTATAACTTTAATGATTTAAGTACAGAAATTAATTTTGTTTGTGTTTGACATTATTTTTTAGCTTTTGAATACGATAACCATGGAAAATGGATATTATTAGAAAAAGTGGAAATTTTTCAATACGCCAAAAAGCTGATGGAGGGAACTGGTATTAGTTCAATATCGAGTATGAGACCCATTACTGTTAATTACAGCTTGACAATGCCTTCTCATGCTCCCAATCAGGTTCCTGGTGGTTCTTTGTGGGATGTTGTTCCATTCTTGGACCATCATGGCATCAAGTTCCTGGACACTTCTTGGCTGGACTGGATGGGCTGACATTGCGAGCTGCAACTCATTCCAGACATGTTCGATTGGATTGAGGTCAGGGGATCTTGCTGGCCAGTCCATATGCTCAATCCCCTCCATCTGACAGTACTCCCTGACAGCATGGGCAACAGGAGAACGGGCATTATCATCCATCAGAATGAATCTATCACCCACTGCACCTGCATACAATCTGACGTGGACATCCAAGATCCACGTTCAAGGACACAGAGTTCTGTATGTCCATCCCAGCTGATGCTGCCCCAGACCATGATTGACCCTCCACCATAGCGGCCATGCACAGCAATGGTCCATGGCCCATTCATATCCTGCTTGGCAGTGGTTCTGGGACAGCGGAATGCGAATACATGGTCTTCTCGATCGGAGACCACCTTCGTGCAACCTTGCCTGAATAGTCTGTGTCGAAACATTTACCTCGGATGCATTCTGAAAGTCACTGCGAAGCTGGGTTGCTGTGGCAAAGCGGTTCCTACGGGCCTGAATGATCAAAATCTGGTATTCAGCTACAGATGTTGCCCTGTCTCTGCCACCACCATGCTGTCTGACTGGTGTGCCACACTGTTGAAATCTTGTGGTATCCCCTTGCTCCACCATCCCTACAACCCACCACATTTCTGCTTCAGACAAATGTATTCTTACTTCTTACATTTGCCATTGCTATATTCAATCATTAAATCACAAGGGTTTGTGTTGAAATGAAGACTGAATATCCCACACATGTCATGTACATGTAGACAGTACACGAAAACATCATGAAAGTTAAAAAATTTATAGTAATTTATATATTTTTTATACTTACCAATGACCCAGACATAGCTGGTGCTAACTCTTAAAAATATAGGGCCAAACACAAATTTTGCCCCCCAATCCCCAAAATTCGCATCTAAAACCAAAGAAAACATGTCCTGAATGGCCCTCCATACTTCACCTCTACTGCGCATGCGCAGTGTCAAGGACGTCCCGAAATTGGCGCCATTAATCATTCTTATAACCAGTGCCTGGTAAGCGCTATGTACTCAGCGGGGAGGTATGAGTTCCCAACTCCTGGGAGGGCCATCCCCGTCTGGGTCATTGGTAAGTATAAAAAATATATAAATTACTATAAATTTTTTAACATTTTTATACTGTACCAATGACCCAGACATAGCTGAATAGTAAAAAGGCTGGAGGGCCTAGGACATAGAGCAAGTTCAAATAAGCTCAATTATATAAAATAGAGTCATCCCCTCGAGGGGAAAAGTAGTATTAGGCCTTACATGTATCTTTCTTATTTATGATAAATTAGAAAGACACAACACCTTCCAAAACTGAGCTTCATAACATCCATGTACTCTATCAATATCCAGTATAATCCTTATACTAATAATTTTTAAAGTAAGCCAATAAATAAAGTTCGTCTAGAGAATAGAGACTCTTTATACTCCTTAAAAGTGTCTGAGGATTGTATAATAACGCCCGTTTGACACGTGATATATTCAAAAGCTATACTTTAAAAACTATGACCTGAATGAATTTTAAAAACATAAACTTATCACTTAAAAACCATCGCAGCAACAGCTCAGAATTACTAACTCCGGAGGAGGTATCCCCTTGTTTTCATAATAAAACAGGTGACCCAAGGGAACACCCTCCCCCCCCCCTTCTCCTTGCCCTGGGTCAAATAGCCCAGAGCAAAGAGGGCAGCAGGACAGAGTCACTGCCGGAACAGAAAGCCTACCTAGCTATAGTAGCAACTGTTAAGTGAATGACATTCTGAGCAGTAGATAATAGACCTAACAATGGAGGCCTCCAGAAATAGACTCAATATTTCTGAGATAAAAATTCATGAATGTGGATGGCTGAGCCCAATGAGCAGCCTTCATAAAATCTATAATAGCGACACTATTAATGTAAGCCCCAGATGTATAAAGAGCTCTTACTTCATGAGCCGAAATCTCAAGCACAAACTGCTGAGTCAATGATATACCATAAGCAGTACCGATAGTTAATTGAATCCATTAGCAATAGAATGGAGCGTAATGTCCTTCTATTAGGCATCAAAGACAGAAGAAGCTTACGTCCGTACTAATAAACTGATATCTGTTTATAAATACGTAAACTCTAACCGGACAGAGTAAAGGCCTATGCCCGTACGAAGACGGAAGGACCTTAATAACAATAGGTTTCGGATACTATTAGGAGCCTGACTCTTAACCAAAAATCCAACCTAAGTAGTAAAGGAATCAGTGTTTCCGATACTACGAAAGTGAGAATCGTCCACCGATAGTGCACGAAGCTCACTGACTCCTCAGTAAAAGAGAAGACTAACAGAATTACTGTCTTAAAAGGTAAGAATTTGAAAACTACTGTTTCCAGAGGCTCAAATGATTACTTAGCTAAATAAGAACCGAAGCTAAATTCCGTATAGGAATTTAATCTAAGGATTCTAGGTCAATTTATCGAAAAGTTTCTAACTGACTTAGATAAAGAGACATAAGACTCAATTGTAAACTATCATAGAGTGCATAGGTATGAGATAACATAGACCTATAACCTTAATAGTAACAGGCTGCAGTTGATCTTGTCAAACAAGTATACTAGAAAGTTGCAATGTCTAGTATGGAGGGATCAAAAATATCAACATAATGATCCCTACACCAACGACGGAAGAGCCTCCACTTTAGCAGACATAGTATAGCGAAGAAGAGGTTCTCCTACAGTAAGAAATCGTGTCCATAGCTCGTCCTGTACAATGCTTGCCGTGCAAGAAGGACCACACAACGGAATACATGAAGGTTGAGACCTTGCGGGTTGTGATGAAGTTGACACGATTTCCCCAGCGAAAGAAGATCCTCTCATGGAGGGAGTTTTCGCGTCCCACAGTAGACACCTGAGTAAATTTACCCACGGTCTCTGTGAAGACGGAGATGCTATCAACAGAATTGTATTGTGGATGTTTATCTTAGCAATACTTGCTGAATCAACAGCGCTGGAGGATACCCATATCCTATCATTTCGTCCTATTAGATCAATAGAGCGTTAACAACATAAGCTCAGGGATCTGGACATGCAAACACATACGTATGCAATTGAATAGTGAGTTGTGTCGCAAAGAAATTATCATTGGGCGCTCCCATTGATAGCAAATCTGATTGAATACTTGTTTGTTGAGAGTCCATTCTGACGGCAACAAGCGACCCTTACGTGAAAGGGAGTCTGCTAATACAATCAGACGATCCGGAATATGACGAACCGAAGCAGAACTTGGTGTACTATAACAAACAGAAGGATTCTTTCCGTTAAATTGAATAACGGAATCGAATGAGAGCCTCCCTGGTTCCGGAGATACGCAACTACTGTCGTATTATCGGACAGGATTTGGACATGAGTTTCTGAATAATGATCATCCAATGACATAGTGCAAGCCTAAATAACATCATTTCCTGGAAGTTGAGTGCTTGCCTAGAAACTGCGGAACCCAAAGACCCTGGCACTTCGAATCCATTGGGATCAATATTGTACCCCAACCTGTTTGACTGGCATCCGTCATAATCATAAAACTCGGATCCGGCAACTGCAGTGGCACTCTCTGAGTCAACCACCGAATGTTTGCCCCAGTCTGAATCTCTTGTTACACTTGATAGAAAAGAGAACGTGTATATCGAGCAATTGATAGATTGCTGAAAGGTTGCCGTCGAAGAGAAGCTTCTCTGAGACCGAAGCGACTCTGAGAGAGTTCTTCACCTTACTATCCACACGCGTGGATGTAGCTAGGGCTGTGTCACGTCAAACCAACTCCAGATTGCCACTGAAGGGCGGAGTTATACATGGAAAAACTACTGCCCTTGAAAGAAATCACATTGAGGATCATATCCTGGAATTCTTTCTCTTGAAGACGTAATGATAACGCCTCAGTAAGGTGGTCTACGTATGATAAAGCGTCTAAGTTAAGTCTAATAGACATCATTGTCGTTTCCAACATCGTGGTTGGAATTGACATAGACGGTGAAAAAGATAATTCCCAGTCTTCAGTCCCGCCGTCAAGACGCATAGGAACTCTCGGTATGCCATGTTCTGCCAATATAAATTATTCCCTAGAATTGATGAAAGGCAGAATAGAGCATTGCGGACAAGAAACTAGATTATCATGCTTGGTAGCAAGCTTATATATAGCGTCGTTAAATAATTCAAATGTTCTAATGACATTATTGGACTGTGTCGGCAAGTCAGGCACAATGTCCCTGAACCGATCCAAAACTCCGTGTCCAATGACGCTATTAGTCTCTTATCCAGCATCGCAGCAATGTAGTCCGACGGAACAACCTCTGGAAGATAATGCCGTAAGAAATGTATGGCAGCTTCTGTTGTTCCGAAAGGGAAAGCTCGAAATCGTCCGAATCCCTTTCGCCATCCTGCCGGACCCTATAAGAGTTTGGTCGTCCGTACCTGATGCAACAGCGGAGCGCACCGACCCAGCGCCGTCGGATTATTCGTGATCCGACCGAGAATCTGTCGTTTGCTGGGATGCTGCGATAAGCTGTGCTATTTTGGATAGCACGTCCGTCACTGAGGCCTGTGGAGAAGCGGTCTTACGATGCTTTGCCGCTGGAAGCTCCGTGTTCGTTACCCCGTGCATACTTCTATTATGCGAGCGAACGGAGTGTATAGGCCTCGTGTCCCTTGGCTACCGGATGGAGTGACCTGTTCGCCGTGGAATCACTGAATGATGAAGCTGGCCGGATACTCGAGGTCACGTAGCCAATGTGCGGTCGTGTGCGCTGCTGTGAGGATGAGGAAGCATCGACAGTCTCTCGGACTGTCAATATAACGGAGCGTCCCGAGCTGCGGACATATGCTCCGAATGCGAAATGACTGTACCACAACATCCGGTCCCATATGTTGTTGTACGAGAGAGGGACCCCTCTCGCTCACAGCCCGGACGGACCTGGACGAGCTAGGAACCGGACAACAGGCTTCCTCCGATCTGTCCTCTAATCCGTCGTCACTGGGTGTGTACTAAAGTCTATTATAGTGTTCGCATCACCCAAATCTCCTTCCTAGACCGCAACGGATGAACCCGACTGCCGAACCATTCGATGAATGGACGCTACACCAGGTGAGCTAGCGAATGTCAACTCCGTCGATCCTACTAGGGACCTCTTAGGCGATTGACGTAATCCATGAGCACTTACTGCCGCTAGCTTTTCATTATCTATGACGACAGAGGCACACTTTTGAAAGACATCTCAGTAACTTTGCGAAGAAGAAACCGGACATGCTTGTTAATAGCAAGCATATAATAATATATATATATAGCGTCGTTCAATAATTCGAAAGTTTGTGTGACATTATTGGACTGTGTCGGAACTGAGGGACGATGTCCCTGAACCGAACCAAAGATTTCTGTGTCCACCGACGCTATCAGTTTCTTATCCGGCATCGCAGCATTCTGGTCCGACAAAAGAACCTCTAGAAGATAAGTCAGATGACATACACAGCAGCTGATGTTGTTCCGAAAGGGAAAGCTCGAAATCCTCCGAATCCCTTTCGGCATCCCGTCGGACCGGATGAAATTTTCGGACGTCCGTACCCGTTTCCGCGGAGCGTCCCGACCCAGCGTCGTCGGATAATACATGATGCGACAGAGATTCTGTCGATGCTGGGATGCTGCGATAAGCTGTGCTATTTGGGATAGCACTCCGTCACCGAGGCCTGTGCAGTAGCGGTCTTACGATGCTTTGCCGCTGGAAGCTCCGTTTACGTTGACTCCCGCATACTTTCTTATGCAAACGTCCGGAGTCTGCAGGCCTCGTGTTCCTGGCTACCGGATGGTGTGACCTGGTCGCCGATGATTCTCCGATTGGCGAAGCTGACTGGATATCCGAGGTCACGTAGCCAAGAGCGGTCGTGTGTGCTACCATGAGGATGAGGAAGCCTTATTGACAGTCTCTCCGGACTGACTATATATCGGAGCGTCCCGAGCAGCGGACGCATGCTCCGAATGCGAAACATTTTGTACCACAACATCTGGGGCCAGATGTTGTTGTACGAGAGAGGGGCCTCTCTCACTTGCAGTCCGGATGGACCTGGACAAGCTAGGAACCGGACTAAAAGGCTTCCTCCGTTCTCTCCTCTGATCCGCCGTCACTGGGTGTGCATTTTGTTGATTTATAGTGCTCGCATCACCCAAAACTCCTTCTAGACCGCAATGGACGAACCCGGCTGCTGAACCATTCGATGAATGGACGCTACACCGGGCGAGCTAGCGGACGTCAAAGGCCGTCGAACCTACTAGGGTCCTCTTAGGCAATTGACGTATTTACATGAGCACTTTTCCGCTAGCTCTTCATTAATTGTGACAACGGAGGCACACTTTTGGAAGACATCACGGATACATCACCCTGTTCTTGATCGTCTGAAATAGAGATTGATAAAGTAGAGTGACCCTGCGGGGAAAGGACATGAATGGCCATTTCCCCACTAACATACCGTGACACACGCTTCCCATGTTGTCATCGAAATTAACGCATACAGAACAGGAGTTAGTGCGAGCACACTGACTACATTATACAATGATTATGAAAGTCAGAGGAAGATTTCCTCTTATTACAATTGAACAATATCCTTTCATTGTGAAAAGAAAACAAAGTCCTAGTACTCGCACCAACCCCTGACAATCAAAATACATAATAACATGATCCATTAACATAGAAAAAATAATTGAAATCAAAAAATTTTGAAAAAATATTTTTTCAGAACAGCCCAAGTTTCTGAAAAGTAACGTTGAGCCCCAATGGATCCCAAGCTTAAGTGTGGACAAAAATTCTAAAAATATTTTAAAAAATTTATGCAACACTTACGAACAATAATAATGTATCTAGTTATGATTAAATTAACATCAAGATATTATTTTCAAGAAATCCCCCCTCACACAGAGGGCTGTTGTAAATGTAAACAATAAGTGTAAAAACACCAGAACAAGACTCCAGGCACCCTGGCCCGAAATCAGTTACCAATAATACACTATCTGATGCAAAACAGAGACTTCCAGGGAAGAAACTGCAGAACATCAGATGGTAGATGCAGAACACTACGCCTAACCACCCATAGGTGAAGACGTAAACATGGGGAAAAGAACAGAATTTATTCTGTTATCCAGCTAAAACTCCCAAGAAATTTTAGTAATAATATTACAGAAAATATGCCAAAAGCATGGGAGAATAGCAAGAGGGGACTTAAAGGAAAGGGAGAGAGGAAAACACTGAACAAGCAGTGTAACTTGATAACAAGAATGACCACAACAGGCTGTTGCCTCGAAAATAGGTAACTTAACATAATTTCATTAAAAAATTTTAAGTTACAGCCCTGAATATTTTCTGTCACTCATTTTTCCTCTCCTCCTTCTATATCCTCCTTAGAATCACCATTTCTCTAATATTTATGTGTCTGGCATCATTTAAACTGAAATTTACAAGCACAAAGATCAGTCAGATGTTAACTGATGAAGGGCCAAACAAAGAATGATTAATGGCGCCAATTTCGGGACGTCCTCGACACTGCGCATGCGCAGTAGAGGTGAAGTATGGAGGGCCATTCAGGACATGTTTTCTTTGGTTTTAGATGCAAATTTTGGGGATTGGGGGGCAAAATTTCTGTTTGGCCCTATATTTTTAAGAGTTAGCACCAGCTATGTCTGGGTCATTGGTACAGTATAAAAATATCAAGGGGTACATGCTTTCTATGACTGCCACGAAAAGTCTGCCTTCAATAGAGCTAATGTAAACACTGGGGACCATCTCAAAACATTCTTCAACCAAAAATATCACAAATATGTCACAAGCAAATTTCACAATGATGTGTCAAATATTTGGTGCTTAGCAAACTTTGAGTAGTACATGTATAAGAATGTAATGTCAACTACCTAATCCATTTAATTGATTTTCATTCTCCATATTGTTACCTACATGTAAACATACTGTTATTCGCATTCTCCATATTGTTACCTACATGTATGCAAGCTTGTTGCAATGAGGACTCATGTGCTATGTTTTTGAGGGAAAAGGGAAAATATACCAAATTTATGAATTACTATTTTTTTGTGTGTCATTTGTCTGGTTGTTACAGCTGCATTGAGTCAGGGGCTCAAAAAACATGTGTATCCAAAATTTCTGATCAAGCGGCTATGTAATTTGCGGATATTTTAGGAAGAAAACACAACACAAGAGAGAGAGAGAGAAATGTACACACAATGCAATAATGTTGTTGTGGAAATCCATTGTTAAGGGCCTATATAAGTAATGGAATTTTGTTTATTTTGAAATTCTCACCTCTCATATTCCTTAAATTCAGATTAAATATACACAAATTATACATCAAAATGAAGGTTGGGATGTATAGAACACGAAACACATGTGTAATCAACTCATAGAGTCGACTGTAGTCACCACTGGTTCCTGGAAGTCTGCTACCGTATTCGCACCAGAACTGATAATAAAATAATATTTTATCAGAACAACTTGCGACCAAATGTGCTTCATATATCCAAGAACAAAGCTTGGCATTCAAAACACTTTCGAATACAGTGATAGGACTGCATTTTGGAAAAGGACAACACTGTCTGGATTTTTATTGAAGATGGTTCCCATGCTCAACAGACATGCGTAAATCACTCGTTACCACGTATTTCCATCGAAAAACAAAATCATAATTCTCAGAAATTTCAACAGGTATCGTGATACCTTGCATTGAATAAGGCAACTGTGCAGTCTCTATCTAATAACAGCATACTGTATGAAGGCGATCTTTTTCATTATTTGATTTTACACAGCATTGTTTTTACATGCTTTTTCTGTCCGATGACTTCGACCGGAAATCGAAAGTATACTCATATGTAAACAAAAGCAAAGGCTTTGGAATTTTCCCCAACGCAGCTCTATAGCCGTGTTTTGAATAATTTTTATCCCCTAGCTTTGTTCTTGGATATGTAAGTTGTTTTTGTGAAATAGTATTAAATTATCTGTTCTGGTGCGAATACGGCAGCAGACTTCCAGGAACCAGTGGTGCCTTCAGTCGACTCTATGAGTTTATTACACATGTGTTTCGTGTTCTATACATCCCAACCTTCATTTTGATGCACATTTTGTGTACATTTAATTTGAATTGAAGGAATATCAGAGGGGAGAATTTTCAAAATAAACAAAATTTCATTACTTATATAGGCCCTTAAAATAACAATATTTGGACCTTTTGGATGAAATAAAGCATTCGCAACAACATGCCTTTAATTTTAACTGCAACATTCTGAGATTCAGAAACACGGTTACATCACCTTCATAAAATGTACTGAGTCATTTGCAGGATCAAAAGCACATACATGTATAATCACAGCATGTTGCACACTTTTTCAAACTGAACAGACTCTGACAGAAAAATGAAAGAATTACTCAAATACTCCAGACACATGTGTATGTCAGTGTCTTCGAAGAAAATTAATTTGCTTTATTTTTTGAGGATGACAAAATATAAGAAAATTACATCTACATCAATTCAGTCATCAAACGGTAAAATATTAAAGTCCAATCTTTTATCAACAATCCTATATAGTTTATCCAGTTATTTTAATGTATGTGTTGTTTCCCCGATACTTGTGATCCCTATGAAAAGGGTCTGGTCATTCATTCCAGATCAGCTTTCCCTCAAGATCTTTTTAGCGACTGATGGCACCACCCTACAGAGTGGACATACGTGTACTAAAAGACAACAGTAGAAAAAGTAAGGGGTTATGGGGAAAATAAATGCACAGAAGGGTTGAAACTGACCTTATAAGTAGTGATGAACCTATTAGTGGTATCGGCAATAGCCGATAATGGGGTAATCGGCAAATCATCAGCAGAAATGGGCATCCTTTGCCGATAGGATGCACCGATTGTTATAAGGTCAAAATAAAAAGTCACAGACGTTTTTTTTTACTCACAGCCATATCGTCAAAAACAGTTTACACGTGAAACTTCTGGGGAATGTGTCAATTCTACTGATTCTAGAATTCTGTGAGTTTTAATATTCTAAGAATAATTTAAAGCTTTGCCGCAATTTCAATTTGTCACATTAGCGGGGGAGGAATTCGTCACATACAGGTGAATTGTGCACTTGGTGATACCTTCTTGAAATTTGGCACACTGTTAGTGTAGGCTATGAGGTTCTCAAAAACGATCGGCTACAAGTTGACACCGACCGGTGGCGACCAGTAGCGGCACAATCCAAAATGGCCGCCAGCGGCTGAAGGGAACCTCCTTTTCGACGGTCTACCGACTATACATCCGATTGTAAGGGCGCGAAAGTGAACTCTGATCCACGCACGTGTTGGAAACAGACGTGGGAGATGATGTAGAATAAAACGAGATTCTCTATACGGACGCATCAATTTCTTGGAACTTGAAAAGAGCGTTGTTTCTCCGGGATCAGCGTCATTCAGGCAAACCTGAATGACGCTGATCCCGGAGAAACAACGCTCTTTATGAAGCAGTCTCTTTGCCATACAATCTCTTGTTTGGCGTAATTCCGCAAGCAATTCTGATTTGTCTGTCGAAATTAATTCGAGAACGCGATTGTTCACAAAAATCATTCACAGAATGAGTGAGAATCCTCTTCGTGTACGGACTAGTACTGACTGGGAACGTTGTTGCTTTTGCCAGCAAGACAGTTCCAAGAAATTGATGCGTCCGTATAGAGAATCTCGTTTTCATGACGCCTATAAAGCTATTGAGGAAGACATAACGCGCTTCCTAGATAATGGCGTTGAGCTTCCATATAATTTGACCATTGATTGTTTGATGAGAGAGAGTGATGAGTGTATGTCGATGTCACTGTTGACGAATAAGGCAATATATCATAAGACATGCCGTGACAGTATTCGGACTCACATCGTACAGCGCGTGCTACACAAGCGAGAGCGAAATGAGGCAGTGGCATCCTGCTCCACGCTGAGTCCTAAAAGAACACGGACAAGTTTTGAATCTGGCTGTGACAGGAAACTGCCCCAGTGTGTTTATTGTCACAAACGCGAAGGTGACAGCAGTGAGCCTATTTGCAGATCAATGTCTGATAACAATAAACTCAAAATTATGGCAAAGGAAGTCGAGAACTGGGTTGTTTTTTCTCGGGTCAATGCAGCATTTGATTCCGCTGCTAGTGATCTTTACTATCACAAAACCTGTTATTGTAAGCTTGCCAATGAAGCACGAGCGGCTAAATCTAAAAAGTCGAAGAACGCCGAACATTCCGCGTCAGGCCTGCCCTATGACCCTCTCGTTATGGCAGAGCTCATAACATTTGTTGAACACAACGATTCCGCGATGAAGCTTGTCGATCTCAAGAATCTGTACAGTCGGAGGTTGAAGCAAGTCGGTTCTGATTGGCTTAGTGAAGAAATACATTCCACTCGATTCAAAGAACATTTGTTGCAGAAATTGGGCGATGGCTGGGACGCCTTCACACAGGGTAGAGATGTGTTTATTTCAAGTAGGTTTCGAGTTGGCTCCTTGTTGTCCGAATCTTTAACTCGTATAGTGTCTGAGGAAGAGGCAAAAAAGATAGTTGATGTGGGTCTTCTTCTGCGTAAACACATACTCATATCTCAAGCTCCTTTCACGGGATCATTTTCATCTTATTGCTTGAGCGAGCCTGTACCCAACTCACTCCTGACTCTTCTTAGAGTTCTACTTGAGGGCACATGTAGTATACAGAACTTAGGCGATGATGAGACTGTTAATGCCAAGACTCGAGTGGCTTGTACTATTTCACAGATGTTGATCAGCAATTCAGCGAAACGCTCCGAACATGCACAAAATGTTCACCAGAGACGTGACAGAGAAACTCCAATGCCTCTTTATGTGGGTTTGAAGTTGCATGCCCATGATCGTATGAAAAATCTTATCAGAGATTTTCATCAAATGGGACTCTCTGTCTCTTATGATCGCGTAATGGATGTTCGCAGGAGTTTCGCGAGAGCTGTTTCACTGCGGTTCAAGAACGAAGGTGTTGTAGTCCCAGCTAACTGCAAACGTAATGTTTTCTCGATAGGAACCACTGATAACATTGATGTATCTGGTAGATCTGATATGCATGGTACGTCCATCACACTCATTGGTCAACTGAGCAGGGACAATGTGGGTACTGATCCCCCACCACTGAGTTTAGATGTTCCAGAAGACACACAAATTGAACTCCCAGACGACTATGCATTTGTTCCTTTCGTTGAAGACTTTGGTGGGGACATCAGGCTTGAATCTCCAGATGAATGTAATGTACGGCCCAATGAATATGCAGATTTGAACGTGGGAGAGAATGACTGGTTGTCTCATGTGTCACAGATCAGCAATAAAGGGAAGGTTGATGGCAGCTGGCAGCTTGATGAAGTCCCTGTGACCTTTTCAGGCTTCTTTTCAAAACATGAAGATCAAGACAATGTCAAACCTCGTGCAGTTATTGGGGTATTCCCTGTTTTCAGTGAGCAGAAAGCGGACTCACTCAGTATGCAGAAGCATGCTATGTATGTGGTCAGGGAAGCTACTGCTTTCGTAAACCCCGGCCAGATACCTGTCATTGAAGGTGACTGTCCGTTGTATGCCAGGCAGAAAAAATGTCAATGGCTGTTCCCAGAGGAGATAGGTGAGGATCGAATGGTGTGTATGATTGGATTCCTGCATCTTGAAATGTGCACCCAAGAAGCTGGTGGTAAGCTTATGGGTGGTTCTGGTTGGGAGCGAATGTTTCACCTCGCAAAGATATTCACACCCGGTGTAGCATCATCCCTACTTGGTGGGAAACATGTCAAGAGGACGCGACAGGCATATCTTCTCACTCTAGCTTGGCTTGAGATCCTCAGAAAGAATGCTTATGAGATTTACTGTCAGCAGACTGGGCCCCATGAGTCATTTGAAATGTGGGAACAGAGGATTCTTTCACAATCTCCAACTGCGCGCTATTGGGGTGAAATCGTTCGGAACTTTCTCTTGACAAGCTGTCAATTCGTTCGGAACCAACGAATCGGTAACTGGCCTGGTACACTGTGTTCTATCGATGAGTTGTGCAGTTACTTTTTTGCCCTAGGACATACAAATTATTGTCGGTGGGTCCCCGTATTTCTGAGAGACATGTCTCAGCTACCCAGGCGGCATCCTTCAATCCACAACAAATTCATGGAAGGCCATTTTGTGGTCCAGCGTAGTGAGAGGAAGTTCAGTATGATGGGTTTAGATCAGAGCCAAGAACATAGTATCCAACTACTCAAAGAAGACAGTGGTCCAAAAGGTCTCTATGGCCAGGCTGAAGAGAAAGTCGTTATTGAGCTTTCAAGGTCAGAAGTTCTGCGTGTTATAGATGAGTATGAATATGCAAGTTTCCACACAACATCATCAGATAACACGGAACACCCGGAAAGTTCGGTATCAGAGCAGAAAAAATTTCTGAATCAATTGAAATCTCTCCTCGATCTGGTGAATCAGGGACTCATTATCAACCCTTATGATGAAACTAGTGGTCAGCTGGTGACATTAGATACTGGTGAATATATGGACCCCGAAGTTAGTAAGAGTTTACGGTCATTACCCGAAAGGGGCAAGCATTTATATTCCACTTTCTTGAAGGAAAGGCTTGTGGAATGCACCGTACCCCTGAATGATGTTATTCCCAAGGCAAATATATATACCTTCCTTAACCCACCCCCAGCCAACCTGGACAAAGGCCGAGACAAACTCATGTCAAGTAAAGCAACTGCCGCAATAGTTACCCAGATGTTCGTTTCACTGCAAGCCCGGCCTGATTCAAACATGGATGAGTTTTTCATGCACGAGAATGCACGTGATCCGCCAGCATTATCCGATAGAGGTAAGCTACGGAGTGGGACAAAATCTCAAATTCTCAATTGTTTACCAGCTATTCCTGCACAAGGGAAGAATTCAGCAGCTAGACAAGCTTCAGTTGTCATCTTGGATATGCCTGCTGTAGTCCATGTAATCAAACCACAGAAAGCGGATCTGTTTGGAGAATATGCTCGATTGCAATTATTGCCATACATCGAATCTCTGATTAACACGAACACCACAAGGGTTGATGCGATCTATGACTGTTACCCCGAAGGCAGTTTGAAGAATCAGACGCGAGCAAAACGCCTCGGTGAGACAGCAGTTAGGTTGATACGGGTGTCCGAGAACGTCCCTTTACCTAAAGGGAAGAATTGGCAGGCATTCTTGAAAGTTAGTGAGAATAAAGACGAATTTTTCAAGTTCCTGTCTGCTGAACTGCTGAAATTAACATCAACATCCGAGTACCAGTTGTTAACGACATCAGGAGAATATGTACTATGCAATAAGGATGTTAGCTTATGTGACATATCTCCATCGAACCACGAGGAAGCAGACACGCGCATGATGCTTCATCTCAACCATGCAGTCTCACAAGGTCACAAAATAGCTTTTCTTCGCACGGTTGATTCTGATGTCGTCATTCTGTCTTTGCACCATTTCGCAACATTCCGTGACCTTGGACTCAGTGAGCTGTGGATTGGGTTTGGAATTGGAAAGGCATATAAAGATATGCCAATTCATGAGATAGCTTCACAACTTGGACCTGATTACTGTAAGGCCCTGACTTTCTTCCACGCCTTCACAGGTTGTGATGTAACATCCAGCATGCTCGGCATTGGGAAGAAGACAGGATGGAATGCATGGATGAATTTTCCCGCATCAACTGAAATGATGATAGAATTGACTGAGAATCCGCAAGTCTTTTCAGAGGATTCCCCTCATATGCAGCATATCGAAAAACTCACCATACAGATGTACAGTAACAGTTGTGTCAGTACACGTGTCAATGATGCGAGACGGCATATGTTCACACATGGCCTTAAGTCTATGGAAAACATCCCGCCCACCAAAGCAGCTCTGTATCAACATGTAAAAAGGGTAATTCTTGTGTCATCTTTCATTTGGCATCGTGCTCTGCAGAAACACTTATGTGTGCCAGACCCATCACAGTACGGATGGGAGTGGAATCCACGTCTCAATATTCTGGTCCCATTTTGGACTCACCTAGGAGACGCAAGTGCTGCATGTGCACTGATGCTCCACTGTAGTTGTGCCAAGGCCTGCAAGGGCAATTGCAAATGCTTGAAAGCTGGATTAAGGTGCACACCTTTGTGTAAGTGTGAAGGTGGCTGTTGTAACAATATTGAGTAGTATACTGTCATGTTAGGACCAGTCATCTCCTATTCTGGTATTTTTTTTTCCATTTTCGGCCAGTTAACACATGTCATGTTTCTAGTTGAGTTGATTTTGCTAACAAATGTTCATCCCATGTGGCTTGCTACATTGTCCGGGGTATAGGAATACAGTTTTAGATTTCGGAAAATAGTCTGTTATTTACTGCACAAGACGGTGTTAATTCATGCATAGCATGATACAATATCCCCAACTATTTTGCCTCTGTACAACAGTTGATACCTTCGTTCACCCGTGTGTTCATCTATGGTATCCTTGTCTTTCTCTGGCCATAGGCCACATGTGACTAGTCAGTTCCTACTCCATAGCAAATCAACTTGGAAATCCTTCATCTTGTAGCGCACTCATGTCTCAATGAATCCATACCTGAGTTGATCTAATAAATCTAACGTAAGGTATCAAATTGCCATACCGGATCATATTTCGATAAGTTATTCGCTAAAACATTTCGACCACTCATCGACATCAAAGGTCATGTTTTGGCTCCCAGTGGTGGCTATATCTCTATATCCCTGGTAAAGTAGCATACCATGAGGGATGGGCATTAAGTGTCGGCAACATTAATCCTGACTTGGAACACACCACATCTTAACTGGCCGAAAATGAAGAATACTACTTGTAGTCAAAAAATATTCCTGTACCTCGAATGACTGCAAACATACACTCACCCCTTCTAGTCCCATTTTGCCAATGTTCTATACTGGCAAGATAACATTGTATAATTAACAACGGGAACTAATGCATCCCGAGTTCATTCCAGCACTGCCCTTGCTGGCAGACGTGTCGCTATGGTGTTGAGATTGAACCAGAACTCCTCTAGAAATTTGATAGTTTTATTTTCTTAGAAAATAAATCTATCGAAAATGCCGGAAGTTGAGAATAGACTGTCACTTTAATTGGATTATCAAATGTCCAAGTATCCCCACTGCTGCATACTATCGAGTACCCTTGTTCATGTGTTGACAGGAATCTCTCATACCATGTTCATTTGACCATTGCATTCCCGAGAAACATTCAACACTAATTTATCTACGGACGGACGATCATACTGACAGTCAGACACACAGACGCACACATCGACGGAAATTCTGATCCCATTATCCATTAATCTTCCCCCCAACTTGTTCCAAGGGCTTCACTCCATCATTCACATCAATTACAGCACATGTATGGTGTTAGGTTTGGAGCTTCAGTTGTGCGATCGGCGAAAATAGCTTTTTTTCGATCCGCTTGGCGGCCATTTTGGATTTCGCTGCTAGTGGTGGCTAGAGGATGGTGCCAACTTGTAGCCGATCGATTTTGAAATCTCTGATGCCTACCCTTACATCATGCCAAATTTCAGGAAGGTATCACCAAGTGCACAATTCTAGCGAATTCCTCCCCCGCTACATGGTCATGTATCATTCTTATTACATGGAAGTCCTGGCCCACTTTCTAAAGTTGTAACATTGTTGTTTAAAACTGAGCTTTCCTACAATATATATTACTCCATTTTGAAAATCGCACGATTCTGTCCCCCCACTGAACGCGATGCACACTGCCGTATTGTTTGTGTAAACAAGAAGGATGCCAACGCCCTTAGCTCACCAACATTCCTCTTTGATAGTAACTTTGGCAAACACAAGAACTGTATCAAATAGGCTCATAACATACGACAAAGCTTACCTAAACACAACCTCTTAAAAGTAAAGCACAGAAACTGACATAAACACCAAGTTAAACATGAAATTCCGAGTTGAACAGAAAACTAAACGCAACTACATGTAAAAATGTCAAGAAAAATGTTTAAAATGCTGGGTATGAGGGGTTAATCATGGAACAATGATACTGAGGAACATGTATGATGAATATAAGTGCCATGGGAACATTGGGAAGAGAAGAAGCACAGCAGCTGACCAAAATACTAAGGTAAACATGAAATTCTGAGCAAAACAGAAAACTAAACGCAACTGAAAATGTGAAGAAAAATGTCTAAAAATGTAGGGTATGAGGGGATAAATCATGGAAAAATGATAATAATCATCATATAGCAGCATTATAAAAGCCATGATATGGAAATAGGGTGAGTAAGTGACCTAAACAGAAGCTTTAACATTATTGGACACATACGCTGACGCCGACGCATCGAGCCATGCCATTAAGCTCACACAACTAAAGTCTGTGAGCTAACAATGACGATTGGCCTGGAAGGGTGATAATTTGATGTTGAAAATTCTTATTAAAACAAATAGTGTCAGATTGTCAGTGCTGGTTTCATTTTTGATTTATTTATAAGTACTGTATTACGAAAAAAATCTGGAGGGAGACAAGTGAAGTTAAGGTCTATAGGAACTGGTGAATGTCCCAAAATGGACAAAAACAAGTGAGTTCCATTACAAGTAAATTAAACGATTTTCGTACAAACGGTGACAAGCAATGATACTGCTTTGATCTAAAGAATATTTTGAGTGCTGAAGTTTTAAACTAAGAAGTAATTTTATTGTTGAAAATCAACTTTTAAAATACAGATACAGTAGAACCTGTCTTGAGAGACCGCGCTTTGGGCCACACAAAAGTGGTCTCTCAAGACAAGTGGTCTCTCATAACAGGTTTCAGGTTTTCTCAAGTCAGTGAATAACCAACCACAAAATTCAGAAATGGAGAAGAATGGATTTTTGTAATTACTTTGTAGTTGTTCTTTTTTTATGAAGTTTTTGTAACAAATTGAAATGGACTGTAAAAAAATTTATAAAAACAAGTGCCTGGAAAATGTTATATAATCAGCGGGGAGGTATGAGTTCCCAAATCATTGGAGGGCCATCCCTGTCTGGGTTATTGATAAGTATAAAAAATATATAACCTAGATATCACGGAGATGGAATCCATCTCTGTGGGCCCCGCAGCAACTAACCGATGTTAGGTATAAACTGTTGTGAACCGTAATACTAAAATATTTCAAGCAATAGGTAAAATCTGATTAAAATCCCTTCCCGGACACGAACTTGTCAGAAAAAAAAAAACAAATTCTGAATGATCTGACCTTGAGGTCAAGGTCAAAGCATGGCAACCTTGGTATGCGACATGTCGTCTTGAGATAATCTACCCACATACCAAATATCAAAACCCTATCTATTAAGGGAAAAAAGTTACAGCCCGGACACGAACTAGTCAGAAAAAAAAAAAATCTGAATAATTTGATCTTGAGGTCAAACTTCAAGGTCAAAGCAGGGCAACCTTGTTAAGCGACACGCCGTCTTGAGATAATCTATCCACATACCAAATATCAAAACCCTATCTATTAAGGGAAAAAGTTACAGCCCAGACACGAACTTGTCAGAAAAGAACCCCGAATTTGGAATAATTTGACCTTGAGGTCAAAGTTCAAGGTCAAAGCATGGCAACCTTGATACGTGACACATCGTCTTGAGATAGTCTACCCACATACCAAATATCAAAACCCTATCTCTTAGGGGGAAAAAAGTTACAGCCCGGACATGAACTTGTTAATTCGGAATAATTTGACCTTGAGGTCAAAGTTCAAGGTCAAAGCATGGCAACCGTGGTACGCGACACATCGTCTTGAGATAATCTACCCACATACCAAATATCAAAACCCTATCTATTAAGGGAAAAAAGTTACAGCCGGGACACGAACTTGTCAGAAAAGAACCCCGAATTCGGAATAATTTGACCTTGAGGTCAAAGTTCAAGGTCAAAGCATGGCAACCTTGGTACGCGACACATCGTCTTGAGATAATCTACCCACATACCAAATATCAAAACCCTATCTATTAAGGGAAAAAAGTTACAGCCCGGACACGAACTTGTCAGAAAAGAACCCCGAAAACGGAATAATTTTATCTTCAGGTCAAAGTTCAAGGTCAAACCATGGCAACCTTGGTATGCGACACATCGTCTTGAGATAATATACCCACATGTCAAATATCAAAACCTTATCTATTAAGAGAGAAAGATTACAGCCTGGACGCACGGACGGACGCATGGACACACGGATGCACGGACAGAGCGATCACTATAGGGCGTCCGCCTCACGGCGGGGCCCTAATAAATTAGTGTTGAAAATCTTCATTGAAGATTTTCAACACAAATTTATTTTTATAATCCTATCTGTCACATTTCAGGTATGTATGAAATTGTTTATTCAGCAATAATCCTAATCTTTTCACAGGGGTCTTATCAAAACATCTCAATCTTTAATGAGTTATGTAACTGAATAGCAATTGAAACCCAATTAAGAGCTTTTAATACTTTTATTTATGTCATTATAACCACAATGGATTTTCCAATTCCAGAACAGGTAAAAAGTTTTTGTCATGGTTCCAGTCTTCAAAGGGGCGTTCTCTCAAGACAAGGTCTATTAAGGCATAAAAATACAAGTTGGTACCAGGTCACAGTGGTCTCTCAAGACAGTTGGTCTCTCAAGACAGGTGGTCTCCCACAGCAGGTCCATTATAGAGTAAAACCAATCGGTGCCTGGCAGGTGTGGTCTCTCAAGACAGGTGGTCTCAAGACAGTGGTCTCTCAAGACAGGTTTTACTGTAGCACTAACAACAGAACAGAAAATTCCCACACAGCACTTGTAAATTAATGAAACCAAAATTAATCCAAAACATATACATGTATCTATAGCACTTTACCAAGAAATGAACTCTGAGGTGCTTTTAAGGGCCTATATAAGAAATGGAATTTTGTTTATTTTGAAAATTCACACCTCTGATATTCCTTCAATTCAAATTAAATATACACAAAATATACATCAAAATCAAGATTGAGATGTATAGAACACGAAACACATGTATAATCAACTCATAGAGACGACTGTAGGCACCACTGGTTCCTGGAAGTCTGCTACCGTATTCGCACCAGAACTGATAATTTAATAATATTTCACAAAAACAACTCGAGGCCAAATGTGCTTTACATATCCAAGAACAAAGCTAGGGGGTCAAAATTCTTCAAAACACGACGACAGAGCTGCATGGGGGTAAATTCCAAAGCCTTTGCTTTTGTTTACATATGACTATACTTTCGATTTCCGGTCCACGTCATCGGACGTAAAAAGCATGTAAAAACAACGCCGTGTAAAATCAAATAATGAAAAACATTGCCTTCAAACAATATACTGTTATTAGATAGAGATTGCACAGTTGCCATATTCAATGTGAGGTACCATGATACCTGTTGAAAATTTCTGAGAATTACGATTTTGTTTTTCAATGGAAATTCGTGGTATCGAGTGATTTGTGCATGTCTGTCGAGCATGGAAACCATCTTCAATAAAAATGCAGACAGTGTTGTCCTTTTCCCAAATGCTGTCCTATCGCTGCACTCGAAAGTGCTTTGAATGCCTAGCTTTGTTCTTGGATATATGAAGCACATTTGGCCACAAGTTATTCTGATGAAATATTATTTTATTATCAGTTCTGGTGCGAATACATTAGCAGACTTCCAGGAACCAGTGGTGCCTACAGTCGAGTCTATGAGTTGATTACATATGTGTTTCGTGTTCTATACATCCCAGCCTTCATTTTGATGTATAATTTGTGTATATTTAATTTGAATTTAAGGAATATGAGAGGTGAGAATTTTAAAAATAAACAAAATTTCATTACTTATATAGGCCCTTAAAATTAAATAAAACATGTTTTTAATGTCCATTCCAAAATATTTCTCCAGTAATGACACCAAGACGTGACACCATAAGAGAATAATGGCACATGCAAGATGTACATAACACCTTGACTGATTTTGGTACAGAAATGCATGAATGTTTGTTGACACTGATTGCTAATTCCAAACATCTTACACTGACAGTGTTGTACAATGTTGGACCTCATGAAATGGCAATACACGATACGGCTGACTGGTCAATGATAAATACACGAATTAATTTGTCTCTAACAATAGATGGACAAGCACTATTCAGTTGATGGTAAACAGAACTAATGAAAAGTATACATGTAATGCACCAGTGATTCCCAAGCATGCATTCCTAGGGTTATACATCTTAATATTGATACTAAAAATAATCTTTCAGAGTGGAGATTACAAATGTGTTTTAAATAATTCAAAAAGCACCTCAAAGTTCATTTGTCGATAAAGTAATGTAGATACATGGTTCAGATTAATTTTGGTTTCAGTAACTTAAGTGTTCCAAATGTGAATTTTTAGTTCTGATGTTAGTGCAATTTGCAATTTATTAAAAGTTGATTTTCCACAATAAAATCACTTTTTAGTTTTAAACTTCAGCACTCAAGATTTTCTTTAGATCAAAACAGTACCATTGCCCGTCATTGCTTTATGAAAATTGTTTAATTATCGTGTTTTGCAACCATTTGTTTTTGTCTAATTGGTGAAATTTGCCAGTTCCTACAGACCTTAATTATAGAAGGCAGCTTTTTTGAAAACAATACAACTTGCGCATTCCACGGTGAAGAAGACGTTTCGACATATATCAAAGGAAGTTTCGTACAGAGGCAAATTTTATAGGGTTTTTAAGTATTTTTTTATAGGAAATAATAGACTACTTACTTTTGTAAGGTATTACATGTATAATCCAAAATAAAAAAAATCCACAAATGCAAAATCACAGAACAGAATTTAATACGTCCAACACCACCACAATATGTTGTACATTTGAAAATATTGTTAGACAATAAAATGAACCTCAGACTGTACATGTAAAAGCATCTTTCTTTGATGAAAAATCAAAACATTATGACGTGAGCTCATTGATGATTAATCAGCTTTGATCAGTTCTTATACATGTATGTAAATTATAATGTAATAATGATAATAATAACACTTTGGCCGGCCACTGATTCGTCATGGTTCTCGGATGAGAAGGCCTTGGTTAGCCAAGTACTCCCAACTACCTCCCCTTTCCCATGCTTCTTCTCTCCTCCCAACACTCGGAGACGAACTGCTTGTCAGTGCTTGATGACATCCCTTGCCCCATTCTTCCTAAGCTTTCTGATTAGCATATTAACCCTCTCCTTTGAGTCTCTCACTAACCACATGTCCTTCATTCTCCCATCTCACTTCCCCATTATACTCCTGGCAGTGAATCTTATTCTTTTAGACTGGTATTTTGGGCATTCTAGAAGAAAGTGTTCCAGGGTCTCCACCATGCCCTAATTACACATCTGGCACTCCTTTTCACTGTTTTTCCCCAATTTTTCCCCTCGTAATCACAGCATTGGTATTATACTAGAGTCATAATTAGCACATGAACACATGATCTGAGCATAGGTTGTGTAATCCTTACATGACGTCTCATGGATGAGAGGGGAGGGGGGTAAACTAGGATGAGAGGGAGGGGGGTTTTCGTGGCAGAAATATGCCATGTTATCATTATTTGGCTCATAAATCCAGTGTATGAAAACCCAGTATATCATCATGTAGGGATTACAGCATGCAATGTTAAATATACATGTATTATGTCACTCAATGAGAATCAGCACTAAAAACGTAATATTTAACACCACTGGATGCACTGCTGTACCCGATGGAACCTGATAGAATGCAAAGATGCTTCCAGCGATATTAAAAATTACATTTCTAGAATTAATTCCCATACAGTAAAGCCAACAGTTAGAACTAGAAGTCCTGTCAATAACTGTGCACTTATCTAGGCTTAGTTGCGCATAGGAATTGCGTGCAATTGCCATATCAAATGGCATCCAAAGCACGGCAGGTTCTCCTGGTTACTCATAGAGAACACAGGCAATGTTTCTGCCAATGGACCTCGGAGGTCCATTGGCTGAAACTTTGCTTGTGCACAGTCCATGTGTACAGAATTTGATATCCTTACTATGGTCATAACGCATACATTAACGTGCAGATCGACGTGCTATTTGTGCGCATTTCATGACAGGACTTCTAGTTTTAACTGTACTTATAACTATAATAAATATTTTCCAGTATGTTCTATTTGTATACTGCACAATGTCAGAAAATGAATGAATGAATGAATGAATGAATGAAAAGACTTATCTTTGTAGAAATTTATGTTTGTATCATTCCAGTATGTTTTGTATTTATATAAATATGTTTTTGCAATAAATTTGTTAATTTAACATATGGGTTGTTGTCTTTACTTGGCCCAAGGCAATCATAACCCTGTGTACGAAACGTTTTAGCTTGCCCACAAAACGTCCTAAAAGTTTGTGTACAAAATGTTCTAAATTGCCGTGTACGGAACATCCAGCCCCCTTCCATTGCGGAGCAGAATCACGTGATTTTTCAAAATATAAAGGTCTATTGTAAATGTACATATTGAATATTGGACTTATGGCTGATATGGGAAGAAAGGAATAAGTCGGATTTACCCGAGTCAGTACAGTGTCTATCGGTCTGTGTACGGGTTACCATGGGATTGCTATGGGTTTTAAATATAAAGGATTTAATCTTATTGGGAGAATATACAGTATTCCACACAGAGAGACACTCACAATCTGACATGGGTAATTCCGTTCTTTTCACTGATACTGTGGAATGGACTGCACAAAACAACTGGATAAATTGTCTGGGGGAGTTGATTTGGTGGCGCATTGACCAGGAACCAAGAAACACAACCCCACATTGAGATTCTGATTGCAGCTTTGCAGGGTTCGATCAAGTTTTTCACACATTTTCACAGAACTTAAAACATCGGTATCGGCCGATTATTAGCTTTTTAACATCGGTATCAGCCGATGGTTCGTTTACCATATCAATTCATCACTACTTAGAAGGCATACAGTATGTGCCAAGTGTATTACGTCTCAATCACCTGCCCCGATGATGAGTGAAAATCGCATTTTTCAGCCGGTGTCACACGGTGTTGATTTTTGGACACCGTGGCGTGGCATGAAAAGGATTATGAAGATCAAATCTTTGTTCGGTGAAAACAGTAGTTAATTAAATTTGAGTTTCCAAAGGATTTATACATGGGTATTGTTGTGACCCGGTGTTCAACCGTGACGCTTTGAGTATGTGCTTCTGTCAACTCTCAATTCACAATATAATGCTCACGTGGCTATTTTCTCTCAATATTTTGTCACATGAAGAAAAAAGAAATAAATTGAAAAGCGCTAACCCAGAGTAAATGTTTTCTTTCCCTGGTACGAAAACTGTGTACGCATTCTGTTTGTCTAACCCAGACTAGCGTACCTAAATATTATTTATGCAGTTGGTAAGTTTACCCACCAAAAATTTATTTATTAAATCAACCTGGACTCTGGGTTCGACTCATATCTCAACTGCAGTTTTGAAATGTCATTCAGGTGGTGTGAGGGGGAAAAGTGCACAGAGGATTTTTTTTTCTGTTTAAATCCCAACAATCTGTAGCCGTTACAAGGCAGAAACAAAACACAGGTGAGTTGAGAACGAGTAGGTACCACGGTGCCGTTCCCTCAGCGAACTGTGTCCCTATTTGCCCCACTGTCCTTCTTTTCGCCATTTTATGGTAGACCCTTCGTAATATACATAGCGGATTAAATTCCGGGCAAGTACCAATGGGCTTCGGGTCAAACAATTATACACTGAAGCAAATATAAGCGCTATAATAAAATTAGCTTTTTCGTCACGAGCAAGAGCTGACAAAGGACAAAATGCATTGCTCAAGTGCTTTCAGTCCAACTACCATATTTCTTTAGTGTCGACAGTTATTTACTAAGGCAATGGTCCAGGCCTAATTATTAAAATGGGCATACCTCAAACAATGCAGCATGCACAAACGGATAAGCCTTTTAATACGGGCTTCATATATCTTGCATGCCCGAAACTGATACGATCTTACATGTACATGTTGAGTTTTTATTCCGACCTAATAATAGAGCTGCATCCATTCACTGGAATACTAACAGCCCTCACAAATGCGCTCTAGAGCGAGGGTTAATATAATATGGGCTGCATCCACTGAGTGACATATGCGCCCACGCCTATGTACATGTAGCATGCGTTCAGGGATGAGCCTTAGAGCGAGGGCTAGGGGTGGATGGAGGAAACGGGTAGCTAAGCCATTCACCCTTGGTTCTCCACCAGTGCCATCGCTAAATACGCATAGCTAACATCGAAGCAATGCCAGAGAGCAATCATACTAGACACTGTATAATATGGGCTGCATCTATCAAATGGTAAACATACGTGCCCCAGCAACAGGGCACATGTAATGCCTACATCATAGTTGATCGACCTTCCATTCTATCAAGGTCAGCAGTATTTTCCAACTCAACTGTCGTATCACCAACGCCAGCCTGAATTACCTACTGAAATGTCTTCAGGCAAATACACGTTAATGTCAATAATGACATACCCAGATAATGGGCTTAAGTTTTGAGCAATACCATAACCAACATGCTGAATCACGAATTGACAGACTCTGTAAAACCGTACCTGGCAAAGGGTTAAAATAAATGCCTACTCTCATCGAGCCAAAAACAAGTCATTTCAATGTAATAGGCAAAGGGTTAAAGTGTGTACCTACTCCTGCTCAACCTTTCACTGGCCATTTAGCCAATTTCGCCTCACCCATGAGCGCGCCTAACTTCCATAACAGATACAGAGACCCCTGATGGGCATCTGCTGACACAATATTACACTCGCGACCAGCAGTAATATTCTAATAACACCGCACGTACAACAATTTGCTTAAGCATGAAACCTCCCATCTTAGCACAAAACGCACTGTAGGGAGGAGCAGTATGTTTAACCCTAAACCGCCCACCCAACATGTGGGGAAAAGGTTACATTGTACTTCATTCATGACAGTACCAATTAATTTTACACTACGGTGGTCAAATATACTACACTCATGACCCTTTAATAGTGCACAAACTTGTGTTTTGTAGAACAGCACTTAATAACATGTAACAATGGATAATACCAAACCATGTGCTGTTGTTTACGAACGAGTCATTTAGAAAATGACGAATAAACAGTGCCTACTGGCCAATAATCACATTATGTGATATCCTGTTGCTTACAATGATTAAAACAACAGGCGCTAATAAACACTGCAGACATGTTCTCTGGCGTTTGTGGTTGAACACTTATATGCACCTGTCCAAGCACCCAAGGACGCTGGGCTAATCCTGTACTGAGCGCACTTATTATAAGCTTTCATTCCAAGGTCAAGTACAGGAAGACTTCAGTCAATTACATATGTGCTCACTTTCATAAACTTCCACGCTGCTCTGGGCTACTCGGTGGTTGAATGCCCTCTCCTATTTAATCACAACAATATCCACGTCTTTTAATTTTAAGTTTTAATTTTCAAGTTTGTTTTATCTCTGGCGGCACTTCAAAAGAGTTACAGGAGCACACTGTTTTATTGGTAATCAAGACTTCCAGTGTAAAAAAAAGACACTAATCTTTTTCACCCTTGAATGTGGTATGGACACAGTGATTTATTCATTCATAATCACACCGTGTGACATGGTGTCAGCCGGTGATTTTTTTAAAAAAACACCACCGCGTTGGGTGTTTGAGACGTAATTCACTTGGCACGTACTGTATGCACACTGAATTTCATGAATACAGCATGATTGCTTTTACTGCAATATGTCATTTTTAAACAAATTGTACCCTACTGTTATAAAAATGTCAGTGTTGGCATCCACTATCAGATATACACTTTTGATCATTGATTTCACACCTTGGACTCTGAGGTGTCAACAACTGAAATATGGAGCTTCCATTAGTTATACAAGAAACACTGGTCAAAGTGAAGGCTTCCTTTGTTACCAACTGGAGTATCCAGGTGTGCAAGTGGACAATTCACTTGACAGTGGATTTTGAGACTAGAACAAAACCAAAATCCTTGGTATTTCCTCCATCACTGGTCACCTTCTGAGCAACTCAGACAAGCTGGATGGAGACTGCCAGAGCAGTACAGCTACCACCAAGAAGAAGAGGAAGAAGGGATCCCTCTGCCAGACGATGTGATGCCTGTGGAATGACGGAGTTCTTGAAGAAGAAACAAGAGGAAGAGGAGACGACAGGGACCAGCCGTGAGGGCGACTAGGGCGATTATGTCGCCCTTCTAAGCTCAAAGTCGCCTAGAAAAATAGTCGGGGCCATTACAAGTCGCCCTCTAAAAATTGGCCAAAATGAGGAAAGGCTGAACTGAGTGATGCGAGCTTTGCATGCAAACGATTATTTTCAAAAATCGAATGTGCTCGAGTGTGATAAATGGGCATTTTAATTCGTCAAATAAACGTCCATTTAATGAAATCACACGACAATCAATTGTCCATTGTCTCTTTTGGCAGATTTTTTTATTTCTATTTTGTTGTGTTTCAGTCGGAGCTTCAAATGTCGAAACGAAAATAGGTGACTTACGCGACTCAACAAAATAACTCAGTTTGAAAGTAGGTTACGTCGCTTAGGATGCCGAAAATGTATACACAACGGATGTATTTTATAACACAGTATTTTTATTTCGTTTTGCTGACGACTGTTAACTGTTGGGCCGTCTATTCCCACAAAAACACAAATGGAATTGAAATACATGAAAAAAGTTTTAGTGATGACAAGAAAAGCTTTGTACAGGACACAAGAGTGCATGTGGACGATCTTGAAAAAGGGTCCTCCTAAACAACGGAATGACACGAAATGACGCGGAATGACACCAGAATGCCATAAAAATGATGCGGAATGACATTTCTTTTACAAAGAACTCGACCCCCAGAATGTATTTTGTTTCTTTACTAACAAAGTACCTCCCAAGCAACCTTCTTACATCTGGTCCTGTTCACACTTTCAGACTTGGGAAATTATTAGCTTAGTAGACTTTGGTGAAAGGCAACCACAGGAGGGTGCTGGGGGATTGGCATGAAGAAGAGGGGAGGGGGTCATGAAGGAGAGGGTAGCAGTGAGGGATTTTCAGTCAATAATTACTTTGTGATTTTTTAACCTGGCATAGATGCCTCATAGACAACTGGACCTGGATTATTGGGACATTAATGGAGGACCACAAATTGAAAATATGAAGGGGCGGCGGGGGTGGTACATGAATATTCTTAATTTTCCCCACTTGCCTATGAAGTCTCCCTACATGACTCTGCAGTCTCCCTATTTTTTCTGGAGGGAGACATGGAGTCTCCCTAAAATTTCCTCCTAGGCTGGTCCCTGGGAGACAAAGGATGTTGGAAGATCAATGGCCGACACCCATGCTTGGTCCACGTCCAGCTCGGTACCCTCACTGTGGACTGGTCATAATTCATGTGTGGGCAGTGATGTGACATGTCCATGCATGCGTTTACCAGGTAATAAAAAATCATCATCAGCAAAATGTTAATTAATGAAGCACCGTTGTACCCAGTACTTCATTAATTAAATCTTTCATGATTATTACTACAATTAGTGTTTGGAATTTAATATTACTGTGTTCGTGGAAATATCGCCCACCCGTGAAATTGACCAGTCCACGTCAGCCGTACTGTACAGTAGGTTGACTTGGACAATGCTCCCTTCGAACCTCTTTCTGTTTCTCCTCTGGCTTCTTCGGAGCAGAGCCCTGCTCAGGCGGTAGGCACCACAGACCCTGTGGAGGTGTTACTGGGAACGGAGGTCAATGACAAGGAACTGCTAGAAGACATGCGGGATGCTTACAAGATCTTCATGATTGCTAAGTACACAGATGAGAAAACAAGAGGCCCCAAGGGGCCTGAGGGCTCACCTGACAAGGTAGCCTAAATATCAACCCAGAGAATTGATTTCAACAAGTTGCATCAGCTCCTCCTAAGAAAAACTTATACCAAATATCCAAAGATTCTGACCGGTGGATCTAAAGAAAAAAGAAGATTTTTATAATTTGGGCTCCCACAGGGAGCCCATATATGAACCCAGGGACTTAGCTTTAACAAACTTGAATACCCCCCCCCCCCCCCCCCCAAAGGATGCTGCACACCAAATATCAAAACATTCCAACTGCTGGATCTGAAGAAGAAGATTTTTAAAGAAAGTTCCTCATTTTGAACTAAGTTAGAATTCAAGCTCCCACAGTGAGTCCAAATATGGCCTTATGACCCATTATCATCTCATATCAAATTTGGTTCAAATCGACCTCACGGTTCTGAAAGTTAAAAAATTTATAGTAATTTATATATTTTTTATACTTACCAATGACCCAGACATAGCTGGTGCTAACTCTTAAAAATATAGGGCCAAACACAAATTTTGCCCCCCAATCCCCAAAATTTGCATCTAAAACCAAAGAAAACATGTCCTGAATGGCCCTCCATACTTCACCTCTACTGCGCATGCGCAGTGTCAAGGATGTTCCGAAATTGGCGCCATTAATCATTCTTATAACCAGTGCCTGGTAAGCGCTATGTACTCAGCGGGGAGGTATGAGTTCCCAACTCCTGGGAGGGCCATCCCCGTCTGGGTCATTGGTAAGTATAAAAAATATATAAATTACTATAAATTTTTTAACATTTTTATACTGTACCAATGACCCAGACATAGCTGAATAGTAAAAAGGCTGGAGGGCCTAGGACATAGAGGAAATTCCAATAAGCTCAATTATATAAAATAGAGTCATCCCCTCGAGGGGAAAAGGAGTATTAGGCCTTACATGTATCTTTCTTATTTATGATAAATTAGAAAGACACAACACCTTCCATAATTGAGCATCATAACATCCATGTACTCTATTAATATCCAGTATAATCCTTATACTAATAATTTTTAAAGTAAGCCAATAAATAAAGTTAGTCAAGAGAATAGAGACTCTTTATACTCCTTAAAAGTGTCTGAGGATTGTATAATAACACCCGTTTGACACGTGATATATTCAAAAGCTATACTTTAAAAACTATGACCTGAATGAATTTTTAAAACATAAACTTATCACTTAAAAACCATCCCAGTAACAGCTCAGAATTACTAACTCCGGTGGAGGTATCCCCTTGTTTTCATAATAAAACAGGTGACCCAAGGGAACACCCTACCCCCCTCCCCCTTCTCCTTGCCCTGGGTCAAATAGCCCAGAGCAAAGAGGGCAGCAGGACGGAGTCACTGCCGGAACAGAAAGCCTACCTAGCTATAGTAGCAACTGTTAAGTGAATGACATTCTGAGCAGTAGATAATAGACCTAACAATGGAGGCCTCCAGAAATGGACTCAATATTTCTGAGATAAAAATTCATGAATGTGGATGGCTGAGCCCAATGTGCAGCCTTCATAAAATCTATAATAGCGACACTATTAATGTAAGCCCAAGATGTAGAAAGAGCTCTTACTTCATGAGCCGAAATCTCAAGCACAAACTGCTGAGTTAATGATATACCATAAGCAGTACCGATAGTTAATTGAATCCATTAGCAATAGAATGGAGCGTAATGTCCTTCTATTAGGCATCAAAGACAGAAGAAGCTTACGTCCTTACCAATAAACTGATATCCGTTTATAAATACGTAAACTCTAACCGTACAGAGTAAAGGCCTATGCCCGTACGAAGACGGAAGGACCTTAATAACAATAGGTTCCAGATATTTATTAGGAGCCTGATTCTTAACCAAAAATCCAACATTAGTAGTAAAGGAAATAGTGTTTCCGATACTACGAAAGTGAGAATCGTCCACCGATAGTGCATGAAGCTCACGGACTCTTCAGTAGAAGAGAAGACTAAGAGAATTACTGTCTTAAAAGGTCAGAATTTGAAAACTACTGTTTCCAAAGGCTCAAATGATTACTTAGGTAAATAAGAACCGAAGCTAAATTCCGTATAGGAATTTAATCTAAGGATTCTAGGTCTATTTATCGAAAAGTTTCTAACTGACTTAGATAAAGAGACATAAGACTCAATTGTAAACTATCATAGAGTGCATAGGTATGAGATAACATATACCTATAACCTTAATAGTAACAGGCTGCAGTTGATCTTGTCAAACAAGTATACTAGAAAGTTGCAATGTCTAGTATGGAGGGATAAAAAATATCAACATAATGATCCCTACACCAACGACGGAAGAGCCTCCACTTTAGCCGCATAGTATAGCGAAGAAGAGGTTCTCCTACAGTAAGAAATCGCGTCCATAGCTCGTCCTGTACAATGTTTGCCGTGCAAGAAGGACCACACAACGGAATACGTGAAGGTTGAGACCTTGCGGGTTGTGATGAAGTTGACACGATTTCCCCAGCGAAAGAAGATCCTCTCATGGAGGAAGTTTCGCGGTAAGTCCCACAGTAGACACCTGAGTAAATTTACCCACGGTCTCTGTGAAGACAGAGATGCTATCAACAGAATTGTATTGTGGATGTTTATCTTAGCAATACTAGCTGAATCAACAGCGCTGGAGGATACGCGTATCCTATCATTCCGTCCTATTAGATCAATAGAGCGTTAACAACATAAGCTCAGGGATCCGGACATGGAAACACATACGTCTGCAATTGAATAGTGAGTTGTGTCGCAAATAAATTATCATTGGGCACTCCCATTGATAGCAAATCTGATTGAATACTTGTTTGTTGAGAGTCCATTCTGACGGCAACAAGCGACCCTTACGTGAAAGGGAGTCTACTAATACAATCAGACGACCCAGAATATGACGGACCGAAGCAGAACTTGGTGTACTATAACAAACAGAAGGATTCTTTCCGTTAAATTGAATAACGGAATCGAATGAGTGCCTCCCTGCAGGGCTTGATTTAATCTGAAAATTTTGAATAGCAATTTACTATTCACCCTGGAAAATTGATTAGCAGTTGATCCAAAAGCACTTGAAACTAATAAATCTTGAATAGCAAAATTCAGAAATTGGAGAGCAAAGTGCTATGCTAATCCAGTTAAATCGAGCCCTGCCCTGGTTCCGGAGATACGCAACTACTGTCGTATTAACGGACAGGATTTGGACATGAGTTTCTGAATAATGTTCATCCAATGACATAGTGCAAGCCTAAATAACATCATTTCCTGGAAGTTAAGTGCTTGCCTAGAAACTGCGGAACCCAAAGACCCTGGCACTTCGAATCCGTTGGGATCAATATTGTACCCCAACCTGTTTGACTGGCATCCGTCATAATCATAAAACTCGGATCCGGCAACTGCAGTGGCACTCTCTGAGTCAACCACCGAATGTTTGCCCCAGTCTGAATCTCTTGCTACACTTGATAGACAAGAGAACGTGTATATCGAGCAATTCATAGATTGCTGAAAAGTTGCCGTCGAAAAGAAGCTTCTCCGAGATCGAAGCGACTCTGAGAGAGTTCTTCACCTTACTATCCACGCGCGTGGATGTAGCCAGGGCTGCGTCACGTCTAACCAACTCCAGGTTACCACTGAAGGGCGGAGTTATACGTGGAAAAACTACTGCCCTTGAAAGAAATCACATTGAGGATCATATCCTGGAATTCTTTCTCTTGAAGACGTAATGATAACGTCTCAGTAAGGTGGTCTACGTATGATAAAGCGTCTAAGTTAAGTCTATTAGACATCATTGTTGTTTCCAACATCGTGGTTGGAATTGACATAGACGGCGAAAAAGATAATTCCCAGTCTTCAGCACCGCCGTCTAGACGCATATGAACTCTCGGTATGCCCTGTTCTGCCAAAATAAATTATTTCCAAGAATTGAAAAAAGGCAGAATAGAGCATTGCGGACAAGAAACTAGACTATCATGCTTGGTAGCAAGCTTATATATAGCGTTGTTAAATAATTCGAATGTTCTAAAGACATTATTGGACTGTGTCGGTAAGTCAAGGACAATGTCCCTGAACCGATCCAAACTCCGTGTCCAATGATGCTATTAGTCTCTTATCCAGCATCGCAGCAATGTAGTCCGATGGAACAACCTCTGGAAGATAATGCCGGAAGAAATGTATGGCAGCTTCTGTTGTTCCGAAAGGGAAAGCTCGAAATCGTCCGAATCCCTTTCGCCATCCTGTCGGACCCTATAAAGTGTTCGGTCGTCCGAACCTGATGCAACAGCAGAACGCACCGACCCAGCGCCGTCGGATTATTCCAGATCCGACCGAGAATTTGTCGTTTGCTGGGATGCTGCGATAAACTGTGCTATTTTGGATAGCACGTCCGTCACTGAGGCCTGTGGAGAAGCGGTCTTACGATGCATTGCCGCTGGAAGCTCTGTGTTCGTTACCCCGTGCATACTTCTATTTTGCGAGCGAACGCAGTGTATAGGCCTCGTGTCCCTTGGCTACCGGATGGCGTGACCTGTTTGCCGTGGAATCACTGAATGACGAAGCTGGCCGGATACTCGAGGTCACGTAGCCAATGTGCGGTCGTGTGCGCTGCTGTAAGGATGAGGAAGCATTATCGACAGTCTCTCGGACTGTCAATATAACGGAGCGTCCCAAGCGACGGACATATGTTCCGAATGCGAAATATCTGTACCACAACATCCGGTCCCATATATTGTTGTACGATAGAGAGACCTCTCTCGCTCGCAGCCCGGACGGACCTGGACGAGCTAGGAACCGGACTAACAGGCTTCCTCCGATCTGTCCTCTAATCCGTCGTCACTGGGTGTGTACTTAAGTCTATTAAAGTGCTCGCATCACCCAAAACTCCTTCCTAGACCGCAACAGACGAACCCGACTGCCGAACCATTCGATGAATGGACGCTACATCGGGTGAGCTAGCGAATGTCAACTCCGTCGATACTACTAGGGACCTCTTAGGCGATTGACGTATTCCATGAGCACTTACTGCCGCTAGCTCTTCATTAACTATGACGACAGAGGCACACTTTTGAAAGACATCTCAGTAACTTTGCGAACAAGAAACCAGACATGCTTGTTAATAGCATGCATATAATAATATATATAGCGTCGTTCAATAATTCGAAAGTTTGTGTGACATTATTGGACTGTGTCGGAACTGAGGGACGATGTCCCTGAACCGAACCAAAAATTTCTGTGTCCACCGACGCTATCAGTTTCTTATCCGGCATCGCAGCATTCTGGTCCGACGAAAGAACCTCTAGAAGATAAAGTCAGATGACATACACAGCAGCTCATGTTGCTCCGAAAGGGAAAACTCAAAATCCTCCGAATCCCTTTCGGCATCCCGTCGGACCGGATGAAATTTTCGGACGTCCGTACCTGCTTCCGCGGAGCATCCCGACCCAGCATCGTCAGATAATACATAATGCGACAGGGATTCTGTCGTTGCTAGGATGCTGCGATAAGCTGTGCTATTTGGGATAGCACGTCCGTCACCGAGGCCTGTGCAGTAGCGGTCTTACGATGCTTTGCCGCTGGAAGCTCCGTGTACGTTGACTCCCACACACTTTCTTATGCAAACGTCCGGAGTCTGCAGGCCTCGTGTCCCTGGCTACCGGATGGTGTGACCTGGTCGCCGATGATTCTCTGATTGGTGAAGCTGACTGGATATCCGAGGTCACGTAGCCAAGAGCGGTCGTGTGCGCTACCATGAGGATGAGGAAGCCTTATTGACAGTCGCTCCGGACTGACTATATATCGGAGCGTCCCGAGCGGCGGACGTATGCTCCGAATGTGAAACATTTTGTACCACAACATCTGGGGCCAGATGTTGTTGTACAAGAGAGGGGCCTCTCTCGCTCGCAGTCCAGATGGACCTGGACGAGCTAGGAACCGGACTAAAAGACTTCCTCCGTTCTCTCCTCTAATCCGCCGTCACTGGGTGTGCATTTGGTTGATTTATAGTGCTTGCATCACCCAAAACTCCTTCTAGACCGCAACGGACGAACCCGGCTGCCGAACCATTCGATGAATGGACGCTACACCAGGCGAGTTAGCGGACGTCAAAGGCCGTCGAACCTACTAGGGTCCTCTTAGGCAATTGACGTATTTACATGAGCACTTTTCCGCTAGCTCTTCATTAATTGTGACGACGGAGGCACACTTTTGGAAGACATCACGGATACATCACCCTGTTCCTGATCGTCTGAAATAGAGATTGATAAAGTAGAGTGACCCTGCGGGGAAAGGACCGGAATGGCCAATTCCCCACTGACATACCGTGACACACGCTTCCCATGTTGTCATCGAAATTAACACATACAGAACAGGAGTTAGTGCGAGTACACTGACTACATATACAATGATTATGAAAGTCAGAGGAAGATTTCCTCTTATTACAATTGAACAATATCCTTTCATTGTGAAAAGAAAACAAAGTCCTAGTACTCGCACCAACCCCTGACAATCAAAATACATAATAACATGATCCATTAACATAGAAAAAATAATTGAAATCAAAAAATTTTGAAAAAATATTTTTTTCAGAACAGCCCAAGTTTCTGAAAAGTAACGTTAAGCCCCAATGGATCCCAAGCCTAAGTGTGGACAAAAATACTAAAAATATTTTAAACAATTTATGCAACAATTACGAACAATAATAATGTATCTAGTTATGATTAAATGAACATCAAGATATTATTTTCAAGAAATCCCCCCTCACACAGAGGGCTGTTGTAAATGTAAACAATAAGTGTAAACACACCAGAAGAAGACTCCAGGCACCCAGGCCCGAAATCAGTTACCAATAATACACTATCTGATGCAAAACAGAGACTTCCAGGGAAGAAACTGCAGAACATCAGATGGTAGATGCAGAACACTACGCCTAACCACCCATAGGTGAAGACGTAAACATGGGTAAAAGAACAGAATTCATTCTGTTATCTAGCTAAAACTCCCAAGAAATTTTAGTAATAATATTACAGAAAATATGCCAAAAGCATGGGAGAATAGCAAGAGGGGACTAAAAGGAAAGGGAGAGGGGAAAACACTGGACAAGCAGTGTAACTTGATAACAAGAATGACCACAACAGGCTGTTGCCTCGAAAATAGGTAACTTAACATAATTTCATTAAAAAATTTTAAGTTACAGCCCTGATAATTTTCTGTCACTCATTTTTCCTCTCCTCCTTCTATATCCTCCTTAGAATCACCATTTCTCTAATATTTATGTGTCTGGCATCATTTAAACTGAGATTTACAAGCACAAAGATCAGTCAGATGTTAACTGATGAAGGGCCAAACAAAGAATGATTAATGGCGCCAATTTTGGGACGTCCTTGACACTGCGCATGCGCAGTAGAGGTGAAGTATGGAGGGCCATTCAGGGCATGTTTTCTTTGGTTTTAGATGCAAATTTGGGGGATTGGGGGGCAAAATTTGTGTTTGGCCCTATATTTTTAAGAGTTAGCACCAGCTATGTCTGGGTCATTGGTACAGTATACAAATATAGAAATTTCAGGCGTGGCCAAAATTTTTGCCCCTCCCATAACAAAGGTAAATAATGCCCGACAAACTTCTCTTGAACAAACTTGATTCTAAACCTCAAAAGGACTCTGTATACCACACATCAAGTCTCTGCTACTGGTGGTTCATAGGAAGAAGATTTTCAAAAAATTTGGCCATTTTTTCCCCACACCTCTGCTCAATATGAGCCGAAACCTATTTTGGATAAAAATCAAAATGCCCCTATATAACCACTACTGACATGGAATTTAATTAAAATGTGGCCAGTGGTTTAGGAGAAAGAGGCTCAAACACCACCTTCACGACGGACGAAAAGTGATCAGAAAAGCTCACCCTAACTTTCAGGCAGGTGAGCTAATAACAGAGGTCATGATGAAAATTAAAACCCGCAGGCTAAAGACAAAACCTAATGATATGGCAGAAATCTTAGATGCTGCAAGGACTAGACCATACCGACCTAGTCAGTCTTCAGGCACACTTCCTTCAACCCTGCCAAAGGAGGTACGATCACCAACACAGCCGCCACCTTAAAAAAAAGCCACCAGAGACACAGATGCCACTGAGTACTTTCTTCTTCTCCTTTAACGTGCCCAAACATGATGCGGAAAGCTTCATTCTACTATTAAAGAGGGTCGAAAGGGCTTGCCCTACACATTACCTACTAGTCCCCGGCGTGCAAAGCCATTATTTCTTGCACCACTATCAGAAATCAAAACTTCTTTCACCACTTCACAGGATTTTTTGCATGGAAATTATTAAAAACCACAAATGAGGTCTCAAACTCTTATTAGATGGGTACTCTCGTGTTTCGAATAGAAGTGCGGTCTGCAATATAAGTGCGGGTGGAATAAATGGCCATAATTAATAAAAGTGCAGACTGGAATATAAGTGCAGGGTAGGAAATGCCATCGGAGCATGCAACATATACATTAGATGTCAAAATAAGTTGTAAGATAACCACTATAGGCAATGCCACACTGTGCATCCTGCTTTTCCTACAATCTTAACACCTGGCTCTCACCGTCCTTGCATTATTTTTTTGGAAAGCCCACTCAGAACCTGGTGCCACCAATGTAGGAAAAGTAGGTGGAACACATGTTTACAGTCAGTATGGTTCCAAGTGGTGATCCTGCAACTTACTTTGAATTGTAATGTTGTTAGATTCCTTACTCTTGAGGCCAAAATAAACCTACCCTTTACAGTTTATTATATAGGTGAGCAAAGGCATGTGATAATTTATTGTGCTGCTGTCAAAATGTCCCCGATTTTTTCCTCGAATGTGTGTCCACTCTGTCGAAAATTAAATAGAAGTGCAGACTGGAATAAGCATGGTGCAGGGTGGAAAATGTTCGGGAAAATATTAAACATGCATGCATGTTTATTCCAAACATGAGAGTACATGTATTGTCAGAAATATTCAATCAGATGGGAGTGTTCCAGCAGAGTTCTGAATTCAACAAAAAAATAATCAATAAAATAAAAAAATAAATTCAAATCGTGTTAATCATCATTTATTTTTGCTATGTAAGTGGGTTCTGTCCAAGAAGTCAATTAAGGTGAGGGGATTTTGCCCTACATGTAGGTTTCCTTTTTCCGAGGGGGTTTTGTCTTGAGGGGGTTTTATTCTATTCTACATGTACATGTATTTGGATAAAACCAATTGGAAGTGGATCAATATTTTTCGCTGTAAAATGGGAGAAGTACATCCAATCATTATAATATTTCACACGTAGGTTTAGAAGGTCAGTACAGACCTGGTAATTCACCCTCAGCAATCAGCAGTGCCGAGGAAAATGCTGAGGAAACGAAAAATATCCACTGCAAAAATACTGCCGAGGAAGGCTTCTTCAGAAAGCCTTGTGGTGGCAGAAATTACACAACTTCCAGGTTACACAAGGAATCAAACCATGTGGATTGCACAACGCTGCATTGCTTGTCTTACAATTTACAGTACAAGATGCAGCATGACCAATAGAAACTTTGCGTTCTGCCCCTTCTTTGTTAACACCAGAATCTGACATAAGTTTCTGGAAAGCTCTTACAGAGCTTTCCAGAAACTGATGTCAGATTCTGGTGTTGTCAACATAGAAGCAGTGGGATACTTAGTTTGTGGTTATGCTGCATCTTATTTTCACTCATACTCTACATATTGAGCAAGTCGTCTGCTTAAGTTTTTTTTCTCCGCATTCACATTGTTCATGGTATTGGCATGATCTAATTGAGTAAAAGATTTTGCACGTTGATTGTGGCTATATACACATGTATCTTAAACTACTTTCACATGTTAAAGTTACTTGAAAGTTTTCACTTCGCCGCAAACTACATATACATAGCAACTGAGATTCTAACCAGCCCCGATGATTTTCACACAATCGAACAGGCTCCACGGCAATTGCCGTAGAAGCACCAGTTTTCCACAGCAGTTTTTTTGCCGAGGAAACAAGGATGAATTACCAGGTCTGCAGTATCAACACTTCTGTGCTTTTATTTTGCCATAACCACCTCACTTTTTCTATTGTTGTTTATGAAATTATGCTCATCTACAGGTGTCCTTTAGAACGTCTCCCCTACATGATCATTGTGGGAACAGGTCAAATCGTCACACGACCAAAACGTCACATTTCAAAATGGTCAAAACATCACATTTTTGGGTCAAAAAATCACATACTTTTGGTCAAAACGTCACACACTTTTTGGTCAAAAAGTCACATACTTTTGGTCAAAATGTCACACACTTTTTGGTCAAAATGTCACATACTTTTGGTCAAAACGTCACATATTTTACTAACAACTTACTAATGGAGGGGGGGGGGGGGCTTGAAATTAGGGATGTGATGAAACTATATTGGGTCGGGACCATTTGGATGTTGTGCGGTGGTTCGAACACAATGTCTCGTTACAAACAATGCTTCAGGGATAATTTTTTTTTATACGCAGAACTGATTTAGCCCCAGCGATTCTTGCCTCTCAGGGTTTATAGTCCGAGAAAAATGTCAAGATGTCGAAATTTTCGGCAAGGTTACTAATGAAATGTCCAGGGCATATTGTATGTTAGTACCCCTGTCGGAAATTTCACCCACCTCTTTCTCTATTTTGGAAACGTTATTGGTGGTCCACATACAGGAAATACGCAAGTTTGGAAACGTGGAAAAAATACTCACCATAGAAACCTGTTTACAGGTGAGTATGGAATAAATTGGAGTAAAATCGAAAAAACATTATTTATTTCAGTTAAGTGTATCAACAATGGCTACTGATGAATGCATGAATATTTTTCAGTATATATATTAACAAGTCGCTTTTAAATTCTGATGGAAAATTTACATGTAGAATACATGGAAAATAAAAAATAAAATCTCTGTCATATCAATATCATACTGCACGGATATTGTATGAACGGGAGCAGGAGAAGTCGGCCCATTGCGAACTCGGCCACGGAGAAGTCGGCCCCTAGGAGAAGTCGGCCCAGACAATTTCGGAGAAGTCGGCCCATGAGAGAAGTCGGCCCCACAAACTACAGGAGAAGTCGGCCCCTAGGAGAAGTCGGCCCAGACAATTTCGGAGAAGTTGGCCCATGAGAGAAGTCGGCCCCACAAACTACAGGAGAAGTCGGCCCCTAGGAGAAGTCGGCCCAGACAATTTGAGAGAAGTCGGCCCACGAGAGAAGTCGCCCCCATGAAGTACAAGAGAACTCGGTCCCTAGGAAGTCGACCCAGACAATTTGGGAGAAGTCAGCCCTACAAACTAAAGGTTAACATCCGATGGTTTAGGGCAAAAAGTCTGATCACAGGGACCCGGTATCAGTCATTTGATGAAATAAAATAGTGACATATATAAGATGTAGTGTTGAGCTCGTCAAATGGCAGAGAGCAGGTGCCGATGGTGTTGTGGGACATTGGTCAATCTCACTATTTGCAAGGTTGGAGGGCGGGGGTTGGGGTACCACCATGGAAATGGACAAAACGTAGCATGGCTGCTTTCGACTGAATGGCAAAAAACGCCATTTTGGGGCGGTAGGGTTTGTAAGATCCTTTCAAAGGACAAAAATGACAACATAACAGGGTTTTTTTTTCAATTTTTAATTAAGATTGTTAAAAATAATCAGCAACAACAGAGGAAAATTGACATAGCAGGTAATGGTATTGTGTATTGTCAGTGATAATAAGACATTATTTTATTGCAAACAGAACTTGGGGCCGACTTCTCTTATGGGCCGACTTCTCTTGTGGGCCGACTTTGTTTTGGGCCGAGTTCTCCTATGGGCCGACTTTGTTTGGGGCTGACTTCTCTTATGGGCCGACTTCTCTTGTGGGCCGACTTTGTTTTGGGCCGAGTTCTCCTATGGGCCGACTTCGTTTGGGGCCGACTTCTCCTGCATTCGTATGAACGTGCATTATTTTAGCAGAAATGTTTTTAATTTTTGAAACCATATATAAAAATATCTTCTTTTGTGTGTGTTTATTTAACTTCGTCGGCAATATTTCGTGTCACAAGTGAGTTTTCATTAAGATACAGTTAAAACTAGAAGTCCTGTCCTGAAATGCGCACAAATAGCACATCGATTTGCACGTTAATCTACGCGTTATGACGAAGGTAAGTCTATCAAATTCTGCACATACGGCCTGTGCACAAGCAAAGTTTCAGCCAATGGACCTCCGGGTAACCCGGAGGTCCATTGGCAGGAACATTGCTTGTGTTTGCTATGGGTAACAAGGAGAACCTGCCATGCTTTGGGTGCCATTCGATATGGCAATTGCCCGCAATTCCTATGCGCAATTAAGCCTAGATAAGCGCACAGTTTCTGACAGGACTTCTAGTTTTAACTGTAAGTGACTGAAAGTTTGCACTGCATTTAGTGACTGACAAGACATGGAAGAGTCCTTAGTTAGTTGATGTTGATATTGCAACATAAACTGCTAGCATGGCTTACAGTCAAAGAGATTTCAGAGACGCCACGCATTGTAATGAGACAACGTTTGCGAAACATTTTGTATCTTTTTATCAAACTTAAAGAAGAAGAAAAGACAAAATCAAATCTTTAAGATCGCCACGCATATTTTATTTTCGTGTTTTTGCTTCAAAACACACAGCTTATGACCCCTCACTGGAACAAGCTTGTTCCACTGAGGAGTCATACGCAATGGTCTTGAAGCATAAAATAGTTGTGTACCAATCGAACTTGAAAACCTCACACACACAGATAAAAGCGAAATATTAAGATCGCCAATTATATTTTAAAAAAGATATTATAAACTTACCAGTGTCGCATGATCTATGAGTCCAGTTGTTACAAGTGTCACAAGAAACTGCTTGTTGGTTTCGGCATAAAGTTTTGTTGCACTGTGTGCACTTGTGCGAAACTTTTGCTCGAGGCATCCTTGTGAGCTCATGACAAGCCTGTCGATTTTGAAACTACGAATTGGTTGGAGAGAAAGTAAGAATGAAAGGTTTTAGCGTGACGAAGGCGCACAGGGACGATGTGGGATTTACAAACCCCTTGCAACCCAGCTAACCTTATTTTATTTCACTTTGATCACACAGGCCTAGCTTTCCTATTGCCTCATATGGGGTCAGAGGGGGTATGCACGCGGTTAGAATTCCCGGCAATTTACGTTGGAGTGATAAATTGTCAATACTCAATCCCTCAATGCCATTAAAACTATTAGAGAGTGGGCTCTATTTGGTTCCAGCTCGGCGATGGTAGAGGTCTGAGTCCCACCATGGTGGCGAGCCAGAATATAGATGAATGAAAGGTTTTAGCGTGCCGAAGGCGTGCAGGGACGATGTGGGATTTACAAATCCCTTGCGACCCGGTTAGCCTTATTTTATTTCACTTGGATCTTGGATATAATGTTGTGCAATGGCAAATTTAAGGGAGGAAGAGAAAAGAAAACCAAACAGCAACGGTTGGTACCTGTTATATAGAGTTATATAGTGTTACACAGATTGGTTGTTTTCATTATCATGTTTTTTTGGAACAGAACATTTTTGTTTTACTCAAAATACTCCAGTAACAAGTTATCAAAATAACTGCTGTTTTTGTGATTACAAGCTTGCATCTTTCATGGCGAGTCAGTAAAGCCATTTTCACAGTATTTGTATCAATTTTCTTTGTCGGAAAAATAACACTTTCAACTGGTTTGCAAATTCAGCTTGTGTTTTCATTGGAATTACAAATATTCTTCACCATTCTTTTAGCAACTGTTGTGGAGCTTTTATCTCTTTGTGGATCAAGTTGTGGAAAAGAGTTACACTGTATTATATTTCAAAAGGGCACCCTGAGACTATGAAAAACACAGATAGGCGGGCCAATCAACCATAACATAGAAAGCAAAAAAAAAAGGGGGGAGGGGCTGTTGAGCCAAACTTTTCATTTCATTCTTCTGTTGGCTATCGCTTCCAACTCTCGTGGATCCATAAGCAAATAAATTTATTTGAGTCGCAAGGTGTCTCAAATTCAGGGAAATCTTTCGGCAAATGAAACAAAATCAAAATCACCATCGGGAGCACCACCAAGGGAAAAGACGGAAAAAAAAGAAAAAAGGACAAGGTCAGTAGGGTCGAAAGCTGTTGAACTGAAACTCAAACTTCATTTATTCATTCGAGGTCGAACTCGTGTGTTGCTCATCGTCAGTGAGTGCCTTTCATTCATTCGTTTTGTTGATTGGGCACAGAACAGGAAATAGTTATCTTTCTGAGTGCATGACGTTTTGACCAAAAGTATGTGACGATTTGACCAAAAAATGTGACGTTTTGACAATTTTGAAATGTGACGTTTTGGTCGTGTGACGTTTTGACCAGCACCCATCATTGCTACCGCAGTATGGTACTATTAATGATGTATATGTATCTGTTTACCTTGCTTTTCCTTGTTGCAGGAATGGGTGTGGAAGTTGGTTCTTTATTGTTTGGAAGAGGCATTGGTTTTCTATTAGATATGGGAGTAAAACTGGTAACTAAAACAGAATCAGACGCCCGTTTTCCTTTGGCGGTGGAGATGTTCCGTAAATTATCACTTGGTCCAATGTCAATCTGATCATCTGACTGTAATGAATACGAATGGTTTAATCCCATACTTTTTCCAGATTTCGACTCATTTCGAGCATCCTGAGAAACACTCCTGTTCACAATAGGATGTTTCTGTGCATTATCGACACCTGTCAGTGACACTTGCTTCCCGATTGATTTCCGGGAATTCGAGTCAGTGTTGTTCTCTGCATAAGAACGTGGTCGCGGAACAGGATGAATATCCCTTGGATCTGCATATGGTGTGGAATACAGTAGTTCACTGCTGTCATTTTTATTTGAATCAATCGTACTGACATTTGTCATCTTCAAAACACCCTCAGGGGGGTGTTTTGCTTTTTGACGATGATCCATCTTTCACACTCACATTCTTCGTTTTCAGGGCAGACGCTTTATTCGTACTTTCATTGGTTGAAATTGAAAACTTAACACATGCCTCTCACCGGGGATGTCAAACGCAAACAACAGAAAAAACAAGAAAAATTTGTACGAAGCACAAAGGAAGGAAAACAGTGACGGAGAGCGTGGCGTTTTGCGCTCGAAACCAAATGGTTGCAGGTTCGAATCACGGTGGAGGAAGTCGAAGAGGCAAGTCAGTCGAAAACGGGCAATGCGTGGCTTCAGCCTATACTGCTCATCCATAGCGTCATGCTCGGAGATGGTTCTAGTCGTTTCGTCCCATGGTCGTTTCGTCCCATTTATTTTGGTCGTTTCGTCCCATGTAGATTTTTCACTTTGGTCGTTTCGTCCCATGTGGATTTTTCACTTTGGACGTTTCGTACCATCCGAGATTGGCTAGGTAATCTCAAATTTGGTTGATTTTTTATGAATATTTCTCAGTGAGACTATGCAAATATGGATATCATTGGAACCGGCTTGATCAGTTAGTTCCAATAATATACGCATGGTTTTACTGGGGAAAATGTAAGACATTTCAGGCTCATTCATTTGTTGTGCAGTTTTGACCGATTTGTTAAAGGGTTAAGTCACAACGGGACATATAACGACGACGAATCGGGTATTATTGTTTATTATTTACACTTTTTCTTTGAACTCATCATCAAACCTATCGCCCTCATGGGTGCGATGATATTTCTTAAGGAGCTCAGCGAAAAGGATGTTGTAAAATATATAGTCAAGCATATAAAAACAAGTCCCCTAGGTCTGAAAGGCAGCAGTCGGTCCTATTATGCCCATACAGACATATCAAAGAGACGCACTGGTGTTTATAGAAACAGCTGGCTTGATCAATCACACACAACAGAAGGCTGTACTTACAACAACCAGCAAGTAAAAGTGTTTGACAGACCGACTTATTCACTCAATTAACAACAACAAAAATGGGTGCGATGATGTTTCTTAAGGAGCTCAGCGAAAAGGATGTTGTAAAATATATAGTCAAGCATATAAAAACAAGTCCCCTAGGTTCGAAAGGCAGCAGTCGGTCCTATTATGCTCATACAGACATATCAAAGAGACGCACTGGTGTTTATACAAACAGCTGGCTTGATCAATCACACACAACAGAAGGCTGTACTTACAACAACCAGCAAGTAAAAGTGTTTGACAGACCGACTTATTCACTCAACAACAACAAAAATATAATTACAATCCTTATCAAAATTATTGAAAACAAACAAAAAATACTGTGAGTCCACATTGAGATTAGTAACAAAATACATAATGGTTTGTTTGATTGACCGACAAATTCACATAAACAAAAAAGAACCTAACAAACAACAATTACACGTTTGTTACAGAACAAGATAAGTTTATAAATTAGGGAAGCTAGGCGTTTTCACGTCAATCTCGGATGGGATGAAACGCCCAAAGTGAAAAATCCACATGGGACGAAACGACCAAAGTGAAAAATCTACATGGGACGAAACGACCAAAGTGAAAAATCTACATGGGACGAAACGACCAAAATAAATGGGACGAAACGCCCAAAATGGGACGAAACGTCCTGGGACGAAACGACCATGGGACTAAACGACCTGAACCCGCTCGGAGATGACGCAATGCTCGTCTCATCGGGAAGGGATGCAGTGGCGTAGGAACCGGTGGGGGGGGGGGTATTTACCCCCCCCCCCCCAAATTTCAAAAACTTTGTAAATCATATCTTGTATCTACACGAAAATAACCACATACATCTGCATATTCTGCATCATACAGGCGCGCGTGAATGTTGTCAGACAGAATTGTGATGTTTCGTTTCACATATCTTTTACAGATGGAAGAAAATCGCCTTTTTTCAAAATTACCTTCACAAAGACTGTATGATCTACACCATTTGCAGTGCATAGAAAAGTTGGTAGCCGTTGTCACTGACTGATTTGACGCTCAACAGGTTAACATCTTCCTCTCTGACATACATCCCCATGTAAACACCAAAAATCAACAGCAACCTTGATTTTTTCACTTGAGAAGCGAGGAAATGAGCTCTCAGTAGTTCATATTTCAAAACTTTCCTCCTCCCGCACTCTCCCCGGGCTCGGCTACTCAGAGCGGGCCGCCAAAGGCGGTCGTTCTGTCCCCTACAAGCCCCCGTTTACAATACCCCACCCCAATATTATAAGCTTCCTACATCCCTGAGGGGACGTATAAATGTTTGTCCCGTGTGCTCTACATCCTATAATACCGTGCACGCCAAAGAACCCTGCTGTGACGATGAAGCCAAAGCTCGGCAAAAGTATCTGAGCCCTTCGGTATATAGTGTACACGGGTGGCAACTTCTGCTAAGGCTCTGTGGGCCATTCAGGTTCAGCGACTTCCAGTTCGGGACCCCATTGTGGGCCACTCAGGGTGCGCCGAAAAGTCAACGGAGGAATTTCAAAGGATACGATACCATACTTCATGTTACCTTCTGTTCTCTGTAGACGCAGTCTATCGCGTGCCTCCACAACTAGATCTTCTGTCACTATCTTTGCTTTTCGGCCTCGCGCTTTTCCGGCACAACACTTTTCGGCCTCGGAGTTTGGTCCTTTTCGAGTTTGGTGTTTTTCAGGTTGTTTCATGGACATTTTTCCCATGTGGATGGGAAAGAACAAAAAAGAACACTTAGCAAATTTCATGTTTTATAACATTTTGATATGGAATCGACATGCAAAAAAAAGATATACAACTACATTTTAGCAGATGATACATTTCACTGCAAACTTACAAAGAGGTGTGAACATCGTTATGAGCTTATAATAATTTGATAGTGTTGTGACAATATGATAGATTCACTTCCCTGAGCAGATAAAATGGTTTCGCGCGCCAGAGGCGCGTAGGGACGCTGGGAAACAAGACCCTTTCAACTTTACGTGTACAGTCCCTGTAAAAGTAGTCTTCCAAATTACCCCAGTTGTTACATATGATTACATAATGTAGTCACTGTTAATCCGGTTCAATTAAGATTTCTGTGTCTATTTATAGAGGAACTTTTTATGAGTGGGCGGAGCTAATTAATGGGGGTTTTCCAGCACTGGTCTGATAAAGCAAAACACTTTTGAGATGTTGTTTATAACCTTTCTGACAACTTTTATTTATCAAATGTTATTAAATATCTTTTTGAAATTTAATCTGTATTTTGTGACAATTTATTGGGAATGCATATATATCAATATATTCAATTAATTGTAATTTGTAACAAAAACAAAAAATCACTTTAAAATAATCTTGGCATATAAAGTTCAAATGGAGAAATATTCAAGTCTTACTCTAATTACTTTGTAATATTCATTTTTGCATTTAACACTTCACGTGACATAACTGTAAAAATCGGTCAGGGCTATACACGAAATTCGTCATTCCCATTTTATTTAGGATTTTATCTTAATTTTTTGCTTCCAAAGCATATCTTATGACGTCTGATTGAAACGAGCCCGTTGCGTCCGTTTCAGTCAGGGGTCATAAGCTGTGTTTTGGAAGCAAAAATATTTTGACAACTGTTTTCTTCTACTTTAATTAAGGTTAGATAAACGGTTTATCGGTCAACCCTTTACCCAACTGTAATAATAATAATAATAACACTTTGGCCAGCCGCTGATTTGTCGCGGTTCTCGGACGAGAAGACCATGGTTACCCCTGTACTCCCAACTGCCTCCCTATTCCCACGCTTCTCCTCTCCTCCCAACACTCGGAGACGAACTGCTTGATAACATCCCTTGTCCCATTCTTCCCAATCTCTCCGATTAGCATATTAACCCTCTCCTTTGAGTCTCCCCTTAACCACATGCCCTTCATTCTCCCATCCCACTTCCCCATTATACTCCCAGTGAATCTCATTCTTTTAGGCTGATACTTTGGGCATTCTAGAAGAAAGTGTTCCAGGGTCTCCACCATGTCCAAGTTACACATCTGGCACTCCCTTTCGCCGTCTTTCCCAATTTTTCCCCTCAGCTCCAGGGATCGCGACCTCAGCTTGAACAACAGTGACCCCCCCAAAGGTGCCATCAAGGTACTCTTCAAAACCTGGCTTCTCTTTATCACGCAGGCCACCCAAAGACCTCTTTGATTTGACCCCCTCTCGCCAATTACGGTTACAATCCTCCATGACCCTTTCTCTGACGACTTTTTTACCCTTGTTTGCCCCAACGTCCAGGTCCGAGATCTCCAATGAGTAGTTCTCTACTAGCTCCCTCACTTGGACCATCCACCCCGTTTTGATACTTGAGTTGAAAATTCTCAGGAACATTGCTTTACACCATCGGCTGTCGGGGAGATTTACCAAATAATTAAGATAACCGAGCTTCAACAGGTCTATCCTGTCCTTGATCCTCATCCACCCAAGCTCATCCCTGATTGCTTCTAGCGCTGCGGCATTACTCGACCCCGTTATCCATCGGCCTGCATCGTTCTGCAGGATTTCCAAGCTCTTTACGGCCGTCTGGTTAAGGGGTACCACTTCCGTACCGTATGTTATACTTGGCAGCCCCACTATTTCCCAAATGGTTTTCCCCACGAAAACCTTATTGAGACTGTTTCTCCCTATAAGTTTCATTTGGTTAAGGATTCGCTTCCCCTTCAGAATCAGTTTATTTGTGTGGTTCCGGTAGATGCCTCTTCCTGTAATGTTTATATTTACCCCACAAATACTCGTAATCACCTGTCTCTCCCACACTGAGAAGTTTGCTGCTCCCTTCCGGAATGCTGAACTCACCCACTCTCCACCTTCGAGTGGGGTCCACTTTGCGGCCCACAGGTATAATTTTGCTCTTGCTTTCATTAAGTTCGAGTCTCCATTTGCTCCCATATTTCCCAACAATTTCCAGCATTTTCGTTAGCCCCTCTTCGCTTTCTGACACTAGAACCGTATCGTCTGCAAAAAATAGCCCTGGGATCTTCAAGTCCCCAACTGCTACCCCCTCCTCGCTACGCAGGAGTTCATCTCCTAAGCTTTTGATGTACAATGCAAACAGGATCGGCGAAAGGATACACCCCTGTTTTAGGCCTATCTCCATAGGCACACGTTTTGTTGTAATGTTCCCCAGGCTAAGTTCACTCTGTACATCTTTATATAATGCTTTCATAATTCCAACAAACTCGCCTCCTAAGCCCATAGCCTCCTGCTTGTGCCACATACCTTCCCTCCATACTCTATCGTATGCCTTTTTGATATCCAAAAAGGCCATAAACATCTTTTTCTTTTTTGCTTTCGCGGATTCTATCATTTTGATAGTGTGAAAAGATGGTCAGTAACTCTCCTTCCCTTCTTGAAGCCATTCTGGATTTCTCCTAAAAAACCCTTCTCCTCAATCACCTCCTCTAGTCTCCCATACAGGACTTTACAGAAAACCTTTCCCATGTTGCTACTGACAGAGATCCCTCGATAGTTATCCAAAACGTCTTTTTCCCCCTTTTTGTGAATAAATGTCACTTTACTTTCTCTCCTCTCCTTTGGGACCTCTTGATTTTCTATGGCTAGATTGAATAGGGCAGTTAGGATTTTCACGAGTTCCTCTCCCCCTTTTTTGATAAACTCGTTAGGAATTTCATCCACTCCTCCCGCTTTTCCATCCCTTAATTTTGATATCACCTTTCGCACCTCCTCCGTTTTAATTTCGCTGCACACGAAGCTCGATAGGTTTTCCTCGACCTGATTCTGTTCAGCAGTACTGTCCAGATTATTGCACAAAAGCCAACACTTTTGCTTCTGAAATATAGCCTATGCTCCCTCCTTTGCAACTAGTCTGAGGGTCTGGGCTACTTTTCAGTTAGGAATCATAAACTATATTTTGAGGCAGAATCATGTAAAAAGTACCGTCCGGATCGATGCTTTTTTGTCGATTTGGCCCACGCTTGAAGTTTTGCGCTTTTCGACCCCGCGCTTTTCGGCCTCGCCGGGTCTGACGCTCTTCGGCCTCAGGATGTTCCGATGGGTTAATGTAATAATGTATAAAGAAAATAAATTCATTTTTATGGTTTATTTCAAGTTATATTTACATCATCAACACAAAAATGACTGACAAAAAATCGGGATACAATTGATCACCTTCTATTTCAGTTATGACCGCTTATGATCTGCCCATATTAATACTTTCGAAAATAATTTTTAGGATTTTATTTGCAATGTCCGGTTTCCGTTTTTGAATGCACTCAAATTAAATTGCATTCCGGCAACAACACAATTATGCCTAAAAATAACTTTTAACTTTCTGTGGAACTAGAGGTGGTGTCAGTGGGCCTATCTCTGCGATAGGCGACATGTGATCCCCGACATGTATGGTGGTGGTGAATGGGGGGAGGGGGGCGTACATCTGTTATTTATGGGGGGGGGGGGGGGTTACTTTAAACTATAAGGGTGTCAAAGCCTGCTCTTACTGGACGTCGACTCGGCACATGTACATACGGCGATCTCAGGTGGGAAAGACAGCTATCCAGTATTAAGAAAACAACACTCGAACACATGGTCTCACAGTGATATGTAGGTGCACGCACGGTTTGTTTATCAAATTTGGTTCCACATCTGAAATCAGTCTGGAAATTATTTTGGTCTGTCAGGAAATTTTGTTCCGCCCCATACGGCGAGGAGCAATACCTATATCGCACTTGCATACCCCACTTGATGCTGTGTAAGATTCCCAACACACACAAGTTCACCGGGATTTTTTTTTACCCACAAATAGTAGGCTTACAGCAACACTGAACCTTAGGAGACAGAAACACAGACATTAAATGTTTGTGGGGTTGGCCTACGTAACTTCACCCTCTGATGGCAAGATGGTAGGCCTATAACAGTTGGCTCTCTGCCTCCATGGAATTTGTACTTAGCCCCCCCCCCCCCCTCACCCCAACCAACCAACCAACCAGTCAGATGATATCTATACCCGACAGGTATTTGCATTTGTTTTTACCAAGAACATTTTTTTGCGGGGGGGGGGGGGAGGCAGATTAACATTCTGCATCCGTCTTTTGGGTATTCTTTTTATATTTTTGCCCCGCCAAGATGAGTGGGAACATCGCCTTGTAAAACATGGATGCTTTGCCGCGTCACTGGAGCGAGTTCGCAATGGATCGGCTCGTTCTCTGCACACCTTGATATCCAACATTACCCGTTGAACGCTTATTTTTTTTATTGAGAAATGTATATCATCCTCGGATTAAAGGGGATGTCGTCATTGGGAGTTGCTGTGCATCCCGCCCCCAGGTCCCACTGCCTAGTCTTACCACAGACGTCTGGAGACCTGATTAATATCACATCACTCCCAACGTCATACCTCCCTCTTATATATGCCCCCCCCCCCCTCCACACACACACTTCCAAAATAAATAACACACAGGTCTGTATATTATATATTTCGGGGGGGGGGGGGGGTGCATATAAGAATGAGGTGTTTTGAGGTAGGGGTGATTTAGATCAGGTTTCCAGACGTCTGTGGCCTAATAACTCTGGCAATTTGGCCTGCTTAGTGGGTACCGAAACTACGTTGTTCTCAACCTGTTTAGTCGACGTCAGCTGGCCTTCATGCGAATACCTGGAAACGCAACCAAATTGTGTTAAGTTCTTTTTCATTGCCCGGAATATGTCTACCACTGCAGAATAAAATAGGTGTGTATTTGAATGACTCTTTTCGAAAGGTTCTTCAACCTGTTACAAATGAGATTTTTTTTATTATTTCCATTTTTGGCGAAACTTCGCTAATAATAGTCGGATTGTAAAAATTCAAGGACGAAATCGCACTGATTTTTACTCAATATATTCGAAACGAAACGCGTTTTTAAAATTTCCCTATGATATTAAAAATAGTATTTGCCTGACTGGTTGGAAAAATGTGCGAATTGGTATCCAAACATTACGGGATCAAAGAAACACCGACATCGACAAAAAGTAACGAGAAGCTCTTCACAAATATTCATGCGAGATCGAAACTGCCCTCAAAAGTCATTTAGTACGATATTTCGAAATAAATTTTAACGATTTTATTTTTATTTGTGTAGTTTGGGAGCGATGCGCTTTTCCCCTAATTATCAACGGCCGTTTTGCAGAGAAATGATGTTTGGAGGTCCTATTTTGGGTCGGAAGCATAACCTTGTCAAACACTGGGAAACACTTCGTGCTAATTATAACCGATAGTACGTCTTATTGAAGTCACGTGGTTGGGTTTTGATACCCCACCTCATAGAGCAGTTAGTGGGGAGTCGATTGGAAGTGTTTTACAGGGAGTGTACACGTAATGTCCTCTTTAACTGTATAAGATCTTTTGTGGCTACACGTCCAGGCGAGTTGAAAGAGGAAAAGGGTCGGATACTCAGCAGGTGCCCAGAATTCGGTGATCTAAGGGGCAGTGGCTCGTCTTTTTGTTGGTCTCAACCCTCGGATGAGGACCAGAGCGAGATGGGGGGGGGGGGGGGGTCTTCTCGCAAAGGTGCTACCTCTCCCCGAGGGTGCTGTGATGTTATTTGTTATTTTTAGGCAAGTAAAGTCTACCACTCATAGAGTAGTTGTGATGTGATGGTAGGCTATCATTTGCAACTATGGTCTGCTCGGACGGTCGATGGTAATTGGAGTTGGTTCATTTTGGTTGAGCAGTTCGTTGAATCGTGGAAAAAACAACAACGACTCCTTTCGGAGAGGACCCAGAGAAAGATCCGGTCTTCCCTGGTTCGGGATCAGGTCTGCATTGTAACCTATTTGGCCGAGGCAGAATGCGCGCTACTGACGTTTACAAAAAGGGTAAAAAAAGGGACGCAGGGCCAACGCTTGCCTCCCAGGAGGTGGATAACCACATCTAAGGATGGAGCGAAGGATGTTCAGAGTCCATAGCGGTTACTGTATTCCATATCGGTTAGAGTTTTTCCATAGCGATTATTGGAGAGCTGGAGATTAAAAAAAAAGAAAGCATCTGTGTGTACTTGCTAAAAGAGAAAATGCAGAATTAGGCGGTTTTAGAATAACAAAAATATGTAATTACATTATAGTTGGTAATCGATTCCTGGGAGGAGCCCGTAATGTTCCTATGGCCTGTTTTTTATGTTCCTAGATACTTGCTTATTAATGGTTGGGTGATTATGAAAGCTAGATAGGTGAAGGTAGCCCATCCTGGTAAATGGTCTCAGCTGAGCTGATTTCACTGCGTGTTTATTCACCTTCCCTGTGCTCCTAATTACCTGCTATCAATGGTTAAGTTAAAATAGGTGAAGGCAGCCCAGCCTGGTAAATGGTCTCAGAAGAGCTGATTTTACTGCCTTTGTTCACCTTCCTCTGTTCCTAGTTACCCCCTCCCTATTAATGGTTAAGTTTTTATGATAGCTGCAAACATGTAGGTGAAGACAGTCCATTCTGGCAAATGCTCTCAGCTGAGCTGATTTTACTGCCTGTTAATTCACCTTCCCTAAGTTCCCAGTTACCTGTTATTAGTGGTGCTTATTATAGACGATATGGGTCGTCTTAGTTAGGTATGTTGCGGTCAACATTGGAGGGAGGAGAGAACGCTTTCACAAACTGCCACAGTCGAGGGTGTTATTTCCTGCCCTTACCTCCGCGGTTTGATTCCTACTTACAGGGTGGTTAGATTAAATTGTGGAGTTTTTAGGTTTTTGTCGGCTCTCGCAAATGCCCTGTATTTCGGATATTAATTGGCTGTCGGCGAGCCGGTCGCGATTTTTCGCGGCTAGGGAGGCGAGGCGGTCCTTTATGGTTGGGAATTCTGCTCTGTCGTGGAGTATTTTGCAAGGTGTATCACAGGAAGCACGGAGAGCGACCCTGAGCACGTGCTTTTGGATCTTCTGGAATTGCCCCATATTGGTTTGATTTAAGTCGATTAGGATTACTGCCCCGTACTCGAGTACTGGGCACACGAAGGCTTTGTCTAGTTTTAGTAGAATTGTCTGGTTGGCTCCCTAGGATGTGCCTCGTAGCATTTTTTAGCAAGTAATACGTCTTGTCGCTTTGCTAGCAATATCGTTGGTGTTTTTGTTGAAGGATGGGCTTTGGTCAAGGAATTTCGGTGTCATCCCAACAAGCCAAATGGATAAAATATCACAACAAGCCGACCCCAACAAGCCGAATCCCAACAAGACGAAAATTTATATTTTTCATTAATTATTGCAGAAATTTAGAAATAAGAAACAAAAAGTATATTTAAAGAGGGAGACGACTTACATAAGCTGTTAGCTTTCCGTCGAATCCCTCTCATATACAGCGATCTATCTTCGTTTACCTTTGTTATTTTGTGTACTGTTGTACATTGTGTTGCTTATTCTTCTTTGTACCTGTTGCGTACTGTATACAAATAACATAATTTCAAATAAATATTGTTTAAACTAAAAAGTTTATTCTTATGATGCTTTGTGTGTTTTTTAGTTTTTTTTTTTTTATTTTCATGCATTTATTCTTTTCTTGTTCATTTTTTTTTCTCTTCTATTGAGAGTAAACGTACCCACATTTACTTTATCAAAATTATGCAAGCGTTTCTTTTCAAGTTAGGTATATATGTTTTTTATGATAGTTTTTTTTTTTTGGGGGGGGGGGGGGGGGAAGTTTGGTGGGTGACAAAAATATTTATATTTTCAGATAACAGCCTGTTGCAACAATACGCAAATCCTTTGTTGATTGAAACCTCTTTGTCTGACAGTAAGCCCCTCTTTGACTGACAGTAAGCTGTGTTAGCAGTTCATGGTGCAATAATCACTAAAACAGTACTCTTTGTTCAATAATCGTAATACAAACATGTCGGTTATCTTTGAGAAAAAGTTAAAAAAATAGATTTTGCCGAGAAAGGTGAAAAAAACAATTTGGAAAGCAGTCAGTTTATATAAATTTTGATACAGGCTCCTAAAGCAATACTCATACAACTGACATAATGTCGGACTGCCAAATTGTTCGACGTGGTAAAGGTACCAGTCTTTATTATTTTCCTCCAAAATACCCCCTGATACACATTTTTCCAGAAAAACTCTAAAAATAAATGGGTTATATAGTAATTTTAATGAAGTTCATCCTGTTGGGATTCGGCTTGTTGGAATGACCATTTTCGACATTCGTCTTGTTGTGATTCGGCCAGTTCGGAATAAACCGGAATTTCGCCTCTGTGCATTCAGGGAGGACTTTGTCCAGTAGTTTTAGGTTAAAGTCCCGATTGTTTTTCTTACAGGTGGACGTGTTCTTTGTGTTTTTGTCAGCGCTCAGCTTGATTCTCCATTTTGCACACCATTGCTCCAGGTCATCGAGACCACGTTGCAGAGGTTTTTGAACTAGGTTGGCGGTGTTATTAGAGTCAAAGAGGCCCTCATTGTCCGCAAATTGTGAGATTTGAACGCGATTATCGGATATTTTTAGATTATTGACGTAGATGATATATAGGAGAGGGCTGAGGACGGATCCTTGGGGTATTCCGTTGTGCCAAACAGAATTGAACGCATTTTTACGTCTAGTAAGATTGCCGCGCCTATTTGCTGGTTATTGATCGCGGTTTTCATTTGTTCGACGAGGCGGTAGACATGCTCAATACCTTCTTTATGGATTCTGTAGGCTCTTTGCCATTTATTGAAAAAAGTCGGTTTCTTCAAGGTGCTCCTCAGTCGATTGATAAAGATTCTTTCGAATACCTTGCCAGTGCAACTAAGGAGGCTGATTGGGCGATAGTTGGCCGGATTGGAGAGGTCTTTGTCTGCTTTGGGTATCATGACCCCCAATGGCTGATTTCCAACACTTTGGAAAGTAGCCGTGGGTGAGACATGCATTGAATAGGCCATTGAGTCTATTAATGAGGGAGTTTTGGGCTTTGTATCAGAATTTTGTAGCTAATTTCACCCTCGCAGGGCGAGGAAGAGTTTTTGCACCCTTTTTATGATATTGATGATTTCTTCATTAGTGATGGGAATGACGAGGTCATCGTCGTCCCCTACTTCTGGGTCGGTGTCAAAGTTAGGATCACGGTAGATGTCTGGATGTTCACTGATGAAGTCGTCAATCGCGTTTATGATGACTTCCCTCACAAGATGACGAAGGTGCAATCAACTGTTTTTTGAGAAACCTTAAGGATGAATTGCTTTCCAAATAATCTCGACATCCATTGTATTTCAAAGAAGCAGGTGGTTGAAATTGCATCGAATACACACTTTGTTTGGAAAACTATTTATCTAATCTAAACTGATTAGCATTACCTGCACTTTATGACTATATCACTAATTCTGAAAGCCGGATTCTCAATAATACTCTCACTACATATACATTGGAAAATGTTAGTACTACGACGCCCGACACTTGGAGGCTTTCCTGGATAAAAAGAAAGAAGAGAGTGAGGGGTGGCGGTTCCGAAGGCAACCGCCAGTTCCCCTACTAATCCCACAGGCACACACAACCAGCTACCGGCTCTCCAGCCGATACAGTTGGATGTGGAACGTCCTGTGGAGAGTGAGGAGGAACTGGAAGTTGCTTTTTCGCCACTTCCCACCCCTCACTCCTCTCTTCCTTCGCTTCCGGATAGCCCGGGCAAGGGGTAGCACACCAATTCAGCCACCAGAGACCTCAGAAACACGCGAAGAAAAAATTATGAGGGAATACAATAAAATCATGGCCGAGTCCCAAGAATTCAAACAACAATCAGCTGAAGTCTCCAGAATGGCTCAGGAATGTCTAGACAAGAAAAAACAACAAAATCAAGAAACAACCTTATCTCCATCACAGCCACCTCCTAAAAAAGACCCGCAGGAAACATAAACGCGGATAAGCTGCTTCCTTTTCTTTTCCTCCTTTACCGCGCTCAGACATGGCAAATATTATACAGCTAACGAGGGTCGAAAGGGGCTTGCCCCACAGCGTCCCTGCGCGCCTTCGGCGCTCAAAAAACATTTCATTTCGGTACTACGACCGCATCACTTGAAACTATAAAATTATTTTCCAGTCATTTATTGAAAGGCACCAAGCACTACTTTATGACTAATTCTGAAGGAGGGTTACTTACTTGTAATTCTGTTGGAGTGGCGCGGTGTCAAAATACTCTTACTATAGATCTCGAAACACATTAGCACTGCCGCGATGACTTTAGGTTGAAGATTATTTTGCAGTTATTTACTGGAAATCACCAAAGCACTAGCACTACGAATGAATTTAAATTTAAAATTATTTTTGTGTTATCCTGGAAATAATAGTAGCTGTTGTTCAGGTGTGTGATGCGGCGGTTCTGCAGGGTTGCCTCGACTGGTCGGTGTTCGAAGATTCCGACTGTTCTCTCAAAGTTTCTGTTTGTTGTGATGGTCCGTCGTGGTATGAAGGCTGTGGCTGCTCTTCTATGGAATCGGCAAAAACACACCATTATGGTGGTCAATAGATGTGTTGAGGATTGGTTCGGTTTCCATCAACTCAGTCTTCTGTTCTATTTGGTATTTGACAGGTGTAGCTCCGTTTTTTTCATCTCTTCTTTGTAAATGTCCAATTGGATTCCAGTGTCGCATTTTCTGTGCTGCCACCACCCCACCCCCCACCCCCCCACCCCCCACCCCACCCACCCTGGCTATCACATGAGAGGGCATGCTGTTTTGACCTTACTTGTCGACCACAAAACCTGCAAGGATACATTTTGACTGATGAGCATGAATGAAACGTTTAGTTTAAACAGTATTTACTTCCAGTTCTCAAATATATAAAATTATGATTATAATAATAATAACTCTTTGGCCAGCCGCTGATTTGTCGCGGTCCTCATAAGAGAAGGCCATCATTCCCCCCTGCACCCCACCCCCTCTTCCCCTCCTCTCCTCCCAGCATTCAGATATAAACTGCTTAATAGTGTCCTTCACTTCCTCTTTTTCAATTTCTTCAATAAGCATTCCTACCCTCTCCCTCGTGTCCCCTTCAGCCATCTATCCTTTGTTTCTTCACCCCACTTCTGCATTATTCTTCCAGTAAATTTTATTCTATGAGGTATATACTGTGGGCATTCCAAGAGAAAATGTTCCAGGGTCTCCACTACTCCAGAGTGGCACATTTGGCATCCCTTTTCCCCATCTCTCCCAATTTTCCCCCGAAGTTCCAATGATCTTGATCTCAGTTTGAACAACAGTGACCCTCCAAAGGTGCCATCTAGGTACTTCTCAAAAGCTGGCTTTTCTTTATATTGTAACCCCTGCAGTGATCTTTTCACGCTAACCCCTGCTCGCCAGTTTCGATTGCAATCTTCCATGACTCTCTCTTTGACAAACCTTTTGCCTTCTTTCATTCCTACTTCTATGTTTGTGACCTCTATAGAGTAATTGTCCATTAGTTCCCTCACATGTTTTGACCACCCCGTTTCTATATTAGAATTCCAAATGGTATCGAGCATCAATTTGCACCACCGGTTGTCAGGCAGGTTTCTCAAGTAGTTAAAGTAACACAGTTTTCCCAAATCTACCCTGTCCTTGGTTTTCATCCACCCAAGCTCCCCCCTTACTGCTTCCAAAGCTGCAGCATTACTCGACCCTGTTATCCATCTGCAGGCATTCTGAGTACTTTCCAACTTCTTAATAACGGTTTGGTTTAATGGAATCACGTCCGTGCCATACGCTATACTTGGTAAACCCACCCTCTCCCACAGTGTTTTCCCCACAAAGACCTTATTGAAACTATTTTTCCCTAAAAGTTTTAGTTGGTTCAGAATTCTTTTCCCCTTCAGAATCAGTTTGGCTGAGTAATTTCTGTACACCCCTCTTCCCGTTATATTTATGCTTACCCCTAGATACTCATACTCTCCCGTTTCTCCAGCAGTGATTTGTTTGCTTTCCCCTTCGGGAATTGAGGACTCCCCCACTCTCCATCTCTTCGTCATATCTACCTTGCGTCCAACGGGTATTACCTTGCTTTTATTTTCATTTAGTTAGAGCCGCCAAGTGTTCCCATATCTACCAACAATTTCCAGCAGTTTCTCTAGCCCCTGTTCAGTTCTAGACATTAACACCATGTCGTCCGCAAAGAATAAGCCTGGTATCTTTATGTCTCCAACATTTACCCCTCCGCACTCTGAATTAGTTCGTCCCCTAAATCTTTAACATACAATGCAAACAAAATCGGTGAAAAGATACACCCCTGCTTGAGGCCTATATCCATAGGGACTCGTTTTGTAGTGATACTCCCTAGACTGAGTTGGCTTTGCACATCTGTATACAGTGCTTTCATGATTCCCACAAAGTCACCCGCCAGTCCGATGCCCTCGAGCTTTCGCCACATACCTTTCCTCCACACTCGGTCGTACGCTTTTTTCACATCTAGAAATGCCAGAAACATCTTTTTCTTTTCAGCCTTTGTTGATTCTGTCAGTTGGGTGAGTGTAAATAGGTGATCAGTGACTCTTCGTCCTTTCCTGAAACCATTTTGAATTTCTCCTAAAAAACCTTTCTCTTCAATAACTTCCTCTAGTCTACCGTATATGACCTTACAGAATACTTTTCCGATGTTACTACTAACTGATATCCCCCTATAGTTATCTAGAACTTCCTTATCCCCCTTTTTGTGTATGAACGACACCTTACTTTCCCTCCACTCTCTGGGGACCTCTTGCTTTCGCAGAGCCAGGTTGAAAATGTTTGTCAGGACTTCAATAAGTGTCTCCCCTCCATTTTTGAGGAATTCGTTCGGAATTTCATCAGTCCCTCCCGCTTTACCATTTTTTAATTTCGAGACCACGTTCCGCACTTCTTCTGCCGTTATTTCGCTACATACACGATTGGATAGGTTCTCCTCCACCAGTGTATTTCTTTTTGGTGGGGACCCACTGCCCCATCGCCTATCGTTTATCATTTCCCAGTGCTTGACTAACTCTGAAGCGATACGGCCTTTATCTTATGTACTTTCCCCATCCACTTTGATACTCTGCACACTACTTTTCCCCCGGTTATTTACCCAGTTACAAAATACGTTTGAGCTCGAACCCCCCGTTTTCTTTATTGTTCTGGCAAGACTACAATTGCGCTCCTTCCTATTATTATTCTTTATCTCATTCACCTTTCTCCGTGCCAGTTCATATTCTCCTTTCATTAGTCTCGTGTCATTGTTATCCACCCCTTTAAGCTTCCTACTTCTTCTGTAAGCAGCGCATTTTACCTTCCTTTCTTTTATAGCCTTTTTCAGTCCCTCGTTAACCCTGTATCCAAGCTCTCTCGTTGGGACCCTCACCCTTCCTATACAATCCTTCCCTGCCTCTGTTAGGCTATTTACTATGCCATCTGAAATACTCTGGACATTTGCATCCCTAGGTATACATTCAAGATTTGGTTTTAGTTTTTCCCGAAACTGCTTCCAGTCGGCTCCTTGTTTTAGTCCCCAAACTTCCTTGAAGGTATTTCTGTCTCTATTCGTCTTTTTGCCCATAATCTTAACTGTTATCAGTTGTGATCACTACCCAAGTCATTTTTTCCCTCGTCATCTATTTCTACATCTATAACCTCCCTCCATACGCTAATGTCAGTGAGTATATAATCAATTATTGTTTTCTTATCGTTCCTCTCGCAGGTCCATTTACCCTTACATTTCGCATCCCTGTTCAGGATCTTCAAACCAAGCTCTTTTGATAGGTCCAACATCTTCCTCCCATTCGTGTTAATTTTCCTATCACCTCCCTGTATGCCCTCCTCCTTATCCCCGATGTGCCCATTGAAGTCCCCCATTAGGACAATACTGAACCCTCTGCTTCCAAGCTCTGTGATATTCGATCTAAGAGTTGTATATATTGAATCATTCCACTCGGGCTTACTTCCCTCCACTGCTAAGTATACAACACCAACGGCAACATTCCTGCTTCCTAACTTGATTTTTGCCCAGACTATTTCGTTGGATACTGGAATCTGAGTCCTTGCTTCTGTGAGATCTGTAATCAATGAGGGCTGTAATTCCTCTTTAGCGTAGATGCCAACACACCCACCCGTTTCTGACCCTCAGTTCGCCCAGCTCCTATCCACACGCAACCCTTCATCTGATCAACCCCGCTCATCCCGTCGTATCCACGTCTCACTTAGACCCATTATATCGAAGTCTCCTTCGTCCATCATTGTTGATATTTCGCTTACTTTCTTGTGCAGACCCTGGATGTTGCAGTACCCAAACTTAATGAATCTTTGTTTTTTTGTCATCAATGGCACATTATTATAACCCTGGTATGTCCCTGTATTGTGCATGTTTGTTGTTCTTCCTATGTTCCCAGCATTTGTGCCCCTCTGGGTTATCGGCTGTGGTCCCCTACCCCCCTTTTCTCCAAAAAGGCCCAGTCACCTGTAAAATTTTTTGGCCCAACAGGTCTGTACCCATCCTACTTAAATGCAATCCGTCTCGCCCATACAACTCTCCTTGTCCCCAGAATGAATCCCAGTGGTCAATGAAATGTATTCCCAAGTCTTTGCAGTGCTCTTCCAGCTCCTCGTTTAGTGCCATAATCCGCGAGTTCCTCTCATTCCCACCACCCATAACGGGGAGCACCCCTGAAACGATGATCCGAGCATTCCTGCTAAGTAGCTTACTAATTAGGTCCTTGTATGTGTCCACCAAACGAACTGATTTCCTCTCCCTGATGTTATTGACCCCACATGTAATACCACTACCGGATCAGGCCCCGACCGAGCTACAATACCGTCCACTCTATCCCTCAGTTCCTCCACTTTAGCCCCCGGAAAGCACAGAACTGTTCTATTTTTACTGTCCGGACCACAGACAACCTTGTCGATCCCCCGAACTATGCTACTTCCCGCAACCACCAATTTACTTTTGGCCCTCGCCCTATTTATCTCCTCTAGTCTCCCATTGTTTACAGCGTCCTCTTCCTCTCCAACAGTCCCACTCGGAATCAATATCGGTATCGGTATCTTTGACCTAGGGTTACTCCTATCCTTGTCCCTCCGTCTCTTTCCAGGCCCTGAACTACCTGGACTACTCCCCTGGTCTTCTCCCGGATCCCTCCTCCTTTTTCCTGGCCTAGACCCCAAGCTACTATCTGTTGCAACTACCTCCATCTCCCCCTCTGTCTCTTCCGAATCGAGCACATCAAATCTGTTTCTGGTGCTGCACTCCCCACTGCCTTTGGACTTTACACCCCTATCTACCTGCTTCTCTGCCCCCCCCCCCCCCCTTTCCTACCACTTTTGATAGTCCACGCCAAACGCTTTACAGCATTGCTCCGGCCTGGGCCCCCTCATCTGTCCTACGTACTTTTCTAGCAGCCCCCCACCTCATCACCTACCTCATTCACATCAAAGGTTCTACCCCCATGTTTCCTCTTGGAACCACCGACAACCTTCCATCCTTCTCGGAAAGCTACTTTCACAGGCGTAACTCCAGACAGCCCCGCCCTACCAAGTTTTCCCTTCAGCTCAGCAATCTCCCCCTCAAACTTAACAATTGTCTCAAGTAGGCGGAGGATTTCCTGACAGTTTGCACATACCTCTCCATATCCCATCGAGCGACAGTCCCCATACATCATAGAACACTGTTTACAAACTTCAAGCCCAATATCGCCATCGGTGGCCCCACCAACCCGGCTCTGACCGACACCCCCAGTGACCTCTGTCTGCACACCAATACTTACCCCGTTGGCACCGTTGGCCTGGACCGCGATATTACACGTATTTACCTCCATACTTATCTCCGTCTGAACAGACTTGCTCGCCATCATCAAGACAAAATTACGCGATCGGACAGGGAAAACTGTAAACACGCGACAAAAGGCAACACGACGAACCGTTCGACAACTTAGCGCTCACAGTTTTATTTAAGACCTCCTAACTTTGTCCCAGTTACTATACTAAACTAACTCCCCACAAAGTTGAATAAAATAACCTGAAAATGAAATATATATGATTAGTAAACAATAAAAATACTTAATTTCGATTCGTAACCAAGGAGACTTCTTCTGTATACTTGCGGATCGATCTGAATTTTGATAATCCATATATGTCAGTGAGAGTAAGTGTGGATCCAACAATAAGCTGTAATCTTATACGAGGTTGTTTCCACCAGTAAAACACTTGGAACAAAATACAGTCGAGAAGACAGGTACACATACAATCAAAATTTCCGTCCAAACCCAATAATGATGAATTATTCAGTACACTTTCAAGTTATGGTTATGATTTGATAGTAGGTTTGGCACAGAGGGAAATAAGAAATAATTGTATATGCTGATAACTTAAATAAAGCAGATAAGAAGAAAATGGGGAAAAATGGTAGAAAAGAAGTTTTGATTATAATAGGTGAAAAAAACAGCATGTTGCTGAAAAAAACTCCATTCCGTACTTTGTTTAAATTGAGGTATTTGGATAATTGTCCGTTTTTACGATAGTTTATCTCAGGTGAGTAACTTTATGTTTATCAAGAAGTATTGACTGCTGACTTGAGACAGAAACATGAGAATAAGAATGTCAGAATGAGACAATAGTATTCAAAAAGGCACATAGGAGAGAAATGCCACCAATTTCAAAAAGCTAAATGTGCCTTTCTCCCATTAGCAGTGATAGACAAAAACTACAATGCAACCAGCACAGGTACAAAGGTCACATAGTATCACTCCCACCGGTCAGGTAGAGTAAGGCATTCTGTGATGGACCAAACAACTAACAGCCATTTGTATGTGAGGCATCAGGAATGAAAGGTTTCAGAGCGCCGGAGACGCACAGGTACGATGTGGGTTTGAAATCCCTTGCGACCTGGATAACCTTATGTGCTTATGAATCACGGCAGACGGAAGGGAGGACCAATAATCTCATTTGATTTGAGTGTGCTCACTGGTAGTAGGGTACTGGGGTCAGACCCTCTCGAACCTCAAATTGGAAGGCGATGAGGAATTGTACATAACTACAAGTATTCTGCTCTGTGTTTAACTTAGAAACGTGGGGTATTTATGGTAATACTGTAACCGCAGTTTGATGGTTGTTTCAGAAAAAAGAAAAAGAAACCCAAACGGTCGCTGGGTTGAGAGCAGCCCCAGCATATTATCCATAACGGTTATAAAAAAAACGAAAAAATCCACCAATATCTGTTTTTGAAAGCCGGGAGTCATCCATCAGCCTTTAAGGGAGAGTGGATGCTGAACGTCGGCCATCTGGTCTGCCTTCAGGGGGAACAAATGACGGGGTGATGGGAGGAAAACAAAACACACACATTCACAGACACACGCCCTAAAAGCCCTTAACAGGGCTATTCTAACTTTATTTCTATATTTATTTATTTAAAATGTACCTTGCTTGGTGTTTGGTGGTTTCCTACGTATTTAACATACAAGCATTCGTAACCAGTATAATTCTTATAATGTTATAGATGTTGTGATTTTAATAGTAATTAAAACAATTAAAACAAGTTTTAATTCCCATTAAGACACCCAGATGTCAAAACATGCAATAACTTCTGTAACCAGTATGAATTCTTCTCATTTTGTTATGCTTTGTGATGTTTTACTTGTATTTAAAACACGTTTTAATTGCAATTAAGACACGCAAGTGTCAAACACATGCACTGATAGCTATAAACTTGTTGCATAATAGAGCACTTTTATCTGCAATTCCTGATGCGCAGACAAACTGCCCATGGACAAAATACCCATGGACAAATATTATTTATTCATTGGCGTTTAAGGTGACATACTTATGCACAATGGCTGATCGTGGAAGTGAAGGTTTTACGTGTGGAGGAAGCCGGAGTACTTGGAGAGAACCACCGAGCATCGACGATGCAACTATCAGCTCCTCAACATTCTAACTCTGTTCAAGCTCCGCTCAAGCAGGGCTACCGCTATTGAAGACACGTGCACCATCGGCATGCAGTACGCCTTAGTACATGGCGTCATCGAGCCCCCATGTAGGCAACCGGGATAGAGTGCCTTGCTCAAGGACACAAAGCGGGTCCGACTCAAATTCAGTGCCCCCCCCCCCCCCCCCCCCCACACACACACACACACAAAGACAAAATACAACACCAAAACCAAACAAAAATCGCCGGAAGAGGAAATTCTCAATGTGTTCCGTGATAACGATGAGACCGTTGATGTCGAAGACGAACAGCACTTCTATACAACTACCGAACGGTTGGTCAAGAAAACAAAATATCACCAGGAAACGTGAATGGGACTGTGACAGCTAGCCCCAAAGTTAGTGTGCCTTACGTAGAGTAAGGGCTAAAACACCCCTAAAGTTAACACTAAAAACAACAAGGCACAAACACAGAGCCGTTCGCAACCAAACCCCTGCGTCGCAATTACGCACGTTCACCTAAAAACGGGAAAATACGATTGGAAAAGCACTTCCAGGGTGCTCGTGGGAGAGATTAATCTCTAAAGCCACAGGCACCCCAACTTGGAAGATTAAAGTTAACTGCCCTGATAGAGCAACGAAGTTGAATTTTAAAAGCAAATGGGTAAACATCAACTGCAGAAATTACCAAACAGAGGAATATCGTGTATTTCCGCAACTCGTTGAAAGTCACAAGTGTCAGAAATTTGGGCACTTGTCACACAAATGCAACGGGGAGCAACGATGTATGAAATGCGACTACAAACACATCTCGAAGGCGTGCAATGCCACAACTTTGAAATGCCCCAATTGCCGGGGTAACACCCCAGCAACTACCGGGGGTGTAGGCACTTCAGAAAAGTTAAAACAAACATCCAGCTTATAGCTTTAAATGTAAGTAGAGCTGAGAACTCGTCTTCACCTTATTCCACGTGCATCCTAATGGCTGATTCTATTTTCGGCATAATGGAAAAACACACGGACGCTAGTCTTTCGGACATATGCAAAGAGATCAGTAAAACAGCATTTAAGTTATATAAAATTCAAATATCTCACACGCTATTAGAAGCGGCCGTTAACAAAATATAATTAGGTAACAATACTACAATTATTAAATAAACTTAGTACAGCTATTTATAAGCCATTCGTGGATAAATTAAAAATAGTCCAGTGGAACGCTCAAAGTGTTAATCAGAAAAACTCGCAAATGTCACATTATTTAAAAAATTTCAGACATAATTGGAATTAGCGAAACATGGCTAAAACCAAGCAAACAGTTCTCGTTAAGTGGGTTTGATATTATTAGAAGAGATCGTCCCGTCCAAAAAGGTGGCGGTATTGCTCTGCTGATAAGGCCGGAGATTAAATACAAAACAATAACTTGCGACCACCTCACTGCTGAAGTACTTGCAGGTGAAATTGAACTTGACCACAAACGAGTGGCCGTCATCTCATATTATAACAAACCTCAAGCATATTCTTGGGTGATTTCAGTTCCAAACAAGAGGTATTTGGTTGTCATAAGACTGGGCCTAATAGTGACGCCCTTTTCAACATCAATGAAGAACTTGATCTATTCGTAGTAAATAACGACCATGTCGTAACATACGTAAGCAACAACCCACTCCATCAATCAGATATCCTAGACTTGATTATCATCAGTAAATCACTAACCAGTCAAATGCAAGACATATTTGTAGATGACGATGATCTAGCAGTGATCACCTGCCAGTTCACGCCACATTGAATTGTAATACTGGTCCCACAAGGTATCTTCCCATGAACAGGAGGATCCTATTAAAAATCGACTGGGACCTCTTCAGAAACATTATCGAAGTTAAAATAAATGCAAATGACCCCTTAAATGTTCATGAACTAGAAAAAGCCTGCGCTCACCTCAACGAAGTTATCAACATTACATTATACCGCGGATCAACAGAATAACCCAAACAACACTTCAAATAATTAAACAAAAAAAGAAACGCCTTCCGGGCTTACCAATCAGAGAATGGGGGGAGCGCGGTGGCTCAGTGGGTAGAGGTGCAGGCTGCAAGCCGAGAGGTCCTCGGTTCGAATCCCACCTGCGGCAACCGCGTTGTATCCTTGGGCAAGACACTTCATCTCCATTGCCCGTGTGGGGGCACGATGACGCCGTGTACTAAGGCGTACTGCACGTCGATGGTACGCATGTCTTCAACCAATCTAACCCTGCCTGTGCGGAGTTACGATGTTGGGGAGCTGGCAGCTGCTCGTCGTTGCTCGGTGGTTCTCTCCGGGTACTCCGGCTTCCTCCACCCGTAAAACTGTCACGGTCATGATTAGCCATTGTGCATAAATATGTGACCTTAAAACATCAATAAATAAATCAGAGAATGATCAATTAAAAAAAGCAGAACTTAAAGCCGCGTGTAATCGCCTTCACGGAGAAGTAAAAAAAAGGCCATAGCTAACGACAATCGCGTGAGATGGGAAAAGGTCAATGCGGATTGCCTCGCTACTCATTGAGAACTTTAGGATTGAGTCTGTGAGGACTGCCTCGCAACTCGACACTCGACAGAAGCTCGATTTAAACGTGATTAAAAAACCTACATAACAAAACCCTCAACAGACTCCAAGGTAGTGAATTAACGGTAGAGCGGAACGGAAACCGAACCCATAACAGAAAAACAAAATAAGTCATAGTAAATTAAAATTACTCAATAAAATTAAACTGCAATAAAATTAAACTGCGTGGAGTCAGTGAGGATGGCCTCGCTTCTCACTGAGAACTAAAAACAACAAGGCACACATCAATAGCAACAATCAAACAACAGCTACAATATACAATAACGGAGTTCTGTCTTTCTCTAATAATGATATGGAGGAGAGGAGTCAATGAGGATTGTCTCGCTACTCATTAAGAAATCTAGGATTGAGTCTGTGAGGATTGCATCGAAACTCTGCGTGTGGGGAGTGGGCTACGAAGAAACCCACTACTCTCCCCAGCAATAGCAACAATAAAAAACAGCCACAATATACAATAACGAAGTTCTGTCTTTCTCTAATAATGATATCGAGGAGTGGAGTCAGTGAGGATTGCCTCGCTACTCAGTAAGAAATCTAGGATCAAGTTTGTGGGGTCTGCTGCGCAACTCTGCGCGTGGGGAGTGGGCTCCAATGAAACAACCCCCTGCACAAACATTTCTTATTGAAAGCGTAGGAACTGGTTAAACTGACTGGCAATAAATGATATTATTCATTGATGGGCTCTAATTTAGTCCTTACAAGGAAGTTACGCAAGCTTTTGTTTTTGTAATAGGCGATGACAGGTTGAAGATGCAAAGGTTCATTTAATTTAGCATTGGTTAAATTGAATTCATCTTTTAATATTTTTGCTATTTCGATATTCATTCTGTTGTATGTTAAAGTGAAAGGAATGATGGAGCTCCTTTCACATTCTCCCTCTGATATGCTCATACCAAATGGCCAAAGGGTTTGAAGCGTGTTGATCCAAAAAGCTTCACGTTTTTTTTCTAAATTCATCCGTTTCTTCTGATGTGTCTTCAATTGGTGGTTGTTCAATAGGATGGATTTCGAAATCGTCCAAAGAATGGCCAAGAATGTTAAAATGTTGTGCTACTGGGGATCTTCGAACGAGATATTCCTATCCCACCACCCACCAACCGGGGATAATAATAATCTTCTTCTAAGGTAAAGGGAATCTCCAAGTAGGATTCGGTAAGGATATCTATTGGAAGATATTTATTCGACGATTATTATGGCTCCCAGCACCTGATTGGCTTTTGATTTCCAGACTACCCAATGTCCATAGGTCTGAGAATACTACTGCTGACTTGTCCATAGTCATCGTCATCTGTTCTACTGTATTCACCCAATACTACAGTCTTCTTCCCCCTTACAGCCTTGTACCATTACTACTGACTTGTAACAATACAGCAGCCTTGCTAACTATCTCAGATCACGAGCTCTACCCCCGATCAAGTCTTAGAATGTTCAAAAGACCCACCACACTCTACTACGCTATACCAGAAACCAAACATACCCTACACATCTACATGGCCTAGCATTCCGAATTACTCATGGGATATTGCGAACCATTAGGTGATTTTGTAGTACTAATGGATAACAATAGACCACCAGGTGTAAATACCACACTGTATATTACGTATTAGACAACTAAACATACTCCACCGGAAGACAGTAGAACAGCAGGGTACCTACAGTACCGGTACGCCCTATATTAAAGCATTAGATGGATTAGTAGTAACGGGGGTTAAGAGGAGACCAACATTGGAATATAGCGCAGTGCCCATATTACACTACTATGTCCCTCTTATACGAGAAGTCGGGCACACCTGACCCGAAGAACGTAATGTCGGATTGTACAGTTGACAACAATAGCGGTTAACGTTTCTACCACGTCGTATGAGCATCATGGCGTCGCAGTGTCATTAGTAACGTTATTCGTTTCGCGAGGGGAATTTTTAAGGAAAAGCTCACCTTCCCAATGAATATTCCACCACATACCAATTCTATATATCCAGAGCTCTATCTGTATATGTATAACTTACCGTACTATTGTATATATGAAGTGAGTATACCGCATACCGGATCCAGTTGGATGGGGCGTAAGACATTTCTCACATCGCCTCCGACAAAGTTCCGGTTCCTATGGGAATTTAACACTAGCCGTTCCGGCAAAGCTCTGGGGTGTCAGGAGCTTCCTATACTACTGATATCCCCTTTTCTCCCAAAGTGATGTGCCTTCGTCTCAGATGCTTAGATGTCATTCCCCAGAAGCTCCCTACAATTGGCGAAACACGTTATACTCTTAGGTAGATAGAACACAAATACAGACGTTGTTGTCCAAATGTGAATTCCACTCTGTTTACTTTCAATCTTATGTTCGAAGAGCAGATTATAGATGACTGACTGCGGCCCCCATTTCTCATCCACTGAAACTCTCTCGTTGTAACACGCTTCTTGGGGCGTCAACAAATGCTCCAGATACGGGAATTTTTATTCTTTTCGGCACCGAAAATTAAACATTTTTCACAAAGGGCCAAACAATGGTCAAGCCCGTTGGTTCGATGACATTGCTCAGAAACATTTTTTTTTCAATCCTATCAACCCTGCACAGTTGCAACATTTTTACGACAGATACACGGGCGCCGGAGCCTCCCCGGCCAATGTTGGGACAAAAAATTTGCCGATCATGATATTTTTGTGATCGACCTTCAGCCGAACGTCATTCATTACAAATAACTAGGCTATGATTTTTTAATTTTGTTCTGGCGGATATCCGAAAATAGTGCGCGCATAGATCGTCTTGTTTCTTTAATACTGGGCTCACAATGACGGCTATTAATGACGAGTTAACGTAAGATGAGGACAGTTTGGGGGCTACTTCTTTAGCATTCCAACGCTTCGGAAGCGGTTGGAATACTAAAGAAGGAGCCCCAAAATGGGTCTGAGTGATGTCATTTTTGAAATATGTTCTGAGGGCAGGACCGGATTTACGAATGGGCAGACTGAGCGGATGCCCAGGGCCCCCACATTTGGGGGGGGGGGGGGGGGGCTCCACAGTGAAGTTCGTCTTTCGAGGAACATAATATGACAAAATTCCCTGCCTTTTGTCATATTATGTTCCTCGAAAGACGAACTGCATGTACTGTCATTCTTTTCTCCCCCACATAATCAATGGCAACAATTCGAAAAACAGGGATCTGGGTGTAATGGTCGGCCCAATGTTTGGGCCGTTCCGGCGCCCCTGAGATAAGATTTCTATGATGCAACAGCGTGTTACAAATACCAACTTGAAGTATAATAACCGATTTCACTGGATACAACGAAAAACATAATGTTGTATTATTACAGCTTTCTGGCAAGCCCAAAATGATAAGGAGTGAAGGAGGTATATACATGTTTGAGCATCTTCGCTGTAAAAATGATTATTTTTTGAATGAGCCCCAAGTGTCGGTCCCTTGTAATACATGTTAGGAAATGTGACATAATATATATATACCTTTCTCCCAGTAGCCATTGTTTTCTTCAAATGTTATTTAAATCCTTATATAATGTACATCCTCCCATGTACTTCACACATGAGAATCGAGAATATCTGTGGAAAGTAAGTTGGTTGTTCGTCACCAAGTACCAAGTATATTCAGATTTTAAACTTTAAATGTTGCGTTGAATGTAAGCCAATACTGAGGAAATCGTTTATTTAAACAACGCATTGTTGCACGGAAAAGCTTTTAAATGTAATCATAAAACTTCCTTTTTTGATAAATTTACCCAACATTATTTTTCTTGTTTGGTTCAGCTTCAATGACGCTACGTGCAATTTAGCTTTAGTTGTGTGTATAACATAACTATTTTTGTCTTCCGCTTTAACCCAGCGGCTTTTTACACTGATCACAAGTGCGAATGAAATTGAGGATAATTATATACCTCCAGAAAACAGGCTTTCCCTCCAGAGCTGTGCGATGCCCCCCCCCCCCCCCCCCCTCCCCATTGAACTAAATTTAAATAGAATCGTAGTGGTCAAATAATTGCATAGTTCGAAAATCCGTCAATCAATGCCAGGGTTGGCTCCAGAATTTTCCCAACGCGGGGCTATGATCCCCGATAGATGGTGGGGGAGTCCTCGAATCCACCGGGAAGACTGTGGTTTATCCCGGTGGGCGAAATGTTTGTTTTAATTGGGGAAAAGTCGCAGTATCCATCACTTTAGAGACTTTGAGAAAGACAAAACGAAAAACGCGACTTGCCATGACACCTGTTTTTGATACCCAAGTTCCACAAGCCACAAATTTAATAAGTACGATATGGGGTAGCGATGGCTCAGTAGGTAAAGGTGCAGGCTGCACGCCGAGAGGTCCTCGGTTGGAATCCCACATGCGGCAACTGCGTTGTGTCCTTGGGCAAGACACTTTGCCCCCATTGCACACGTGGGGGCACGGGGGTTTTGTGTACTAAGGCGTACTGCACATCGATGGCGCAATTGTCTTCAACTAATGCAAAGCCTGCTTGTGTTGAGTTAGTATGATGGGGAGCTTACCGTTGCTCGCCGTAGGTCGGTGGTTCTCTCCGGGTACTCCGGCTTCCTCCAGCCGTAAAACTGTCGGAGGTGACCCTGGCTGTCGAAAGTGCCATTAAACCCTATTAAATAAATAAATAGTAATAAAATAACTCTCAACAGAGACTAGATGTGTGTCGTTGACTAATGATCGTGTAGAAACTTTCTGGTATCGGACTAGAACTCTCGCACTGTAATTAACTCAGATGCCAGATGCCACAGCGATTATATGCCCATCGGGTTATTAAAATTGTGCACGGGTATCGAGTCTTTGGGATTACTATGCCTATCTTTATAGTGTTTGCATAATTTTATCTCCACGACGAATTTGGCCGGTTGCCCCGACGGGATGGGGACCCCTTCCCACCCGGGCGCCCAAAAAACTAACTTTGGTGTTATTCGATGCAGATCTGGCTACTTGTGGACCACTGAAGTCCAATGGTATGTAGATTAGAAACACTGTTTCTGACTGTGTCTTGGTCTATCTTCGCTGCTCTCGACCAATTGGTCTATCTTCGCTGCTCTCGACCAATAAAATCGTTCCGCTTGATTAACTTTATCAATCAGTTCTCCAAGACCCACTAGAAGTGCATGCATCGTTGGCTCCCTTGTGTGGTACGAGCGCCTGTATGGTTCCATAATAGACAAATGAGGTATTCGAGTAATCCTGAGTTCGATGGACTGACTACTCACTCCATCAGACGACTCATCTAGTATTTGTGAACCACCGGAGACTGCTGTTTGGGCATCACAGATTAAGTTGGACAACTCTTTTGGGACCAGTGATGACCAGACCAGTTGGCACCGCTGTTTTGGGGAACTGTGTTTGATACACTTTTGTGGGTAGACTACTGTCCCAAGACCACTTACTCCATCTTTATTTATTTATTTATTTATTTATTTATTTATTTATTTATTTACTTACTTATGTAATTTATTTATAGTTTGCCAACTTTAATGCATGTGAAAGAGGTCGCCATCTCAATTTTCCACAGTGTCATGCGGATAGTATGACCCTGGGCGGACTAGGATGAAGTGGGAAAGTATTCGGGGGGGATGTTCGAATGGAAGTGAGTATTTCTAATTATTCGAAACGATCCGACAAGTACCATAAATTACCAAAAGGTACACTTCAAGGCTACCATCTTGATTTGCATGACAGTTGACCAAGTAAAATATATCCAAGGGTTCATTCGATTGGTCCGGTGTATACTCCTGTAGAGAAGTTCCACGAGCTTAGAACACGAGCTGTGTTTGTACTATTTTTATCTTCTCTGGCCTGTTCTGGTCACACGTGACTTTCACATTCGACCTCATCCTCGCTGTCTGTTGTCATTGGCAGGGTCCAAGTAGATTCAGTCAAGTGTTCCAGTCCCCTTAACACGTGTCCACCTATACATTTCCTTGACCAAGTTGACAATGGCGTGATATTTGCCTGTTGTCTATCCAACACACATAGACACATGCTTAAAAGACCGAAATGTGATTTACAGTGCTTATGTGATAGGTCCCAACGCACCTAGAAAATATATCACCTGGGCACATACGAATATTAGCGGACTTATGGGGACGAAAGACTGGTGATCGGGACTAGTGTTTGTTGGCTGGTGTGGTCTAGTGGTAAGTCTTGGGGACTAGATCATAGATCACCCCATGGCTCGTAAATAGCCGATGGTTTCGTGGCTTCTAATCAGCTGCGGCTGACAATTATCCCTCTCACCATCTTCCACCTGCCTTCAACCACTGCTACAACTTTCTAGCACAAACACAAGCGTGGAAGATATCCCTGCGTCGACTTCTGCTTTCGATCAACTCTTAGTGGGCCCAATCAAATTGCGCCATTCTTCTTGATATAATACTTGATCGAGAGTATGATGGGGATCATTACGTTTGAGAAACTGTCTGTTGATCGTGCTGATACGTGCTAATGTGCTGTGAGACCAACACATACAATGAAACACCACAAGGATAAACGCTCGAATAACAGAGATGTGCTTATGTGACAGGTCGCAGTGTGCCTCAAAACATACTGTGCATGGCCACATGCAGGTTATTGGGATACTTATGACATGGTGATGTACTATCTGACAATACCTATCCGGGGATACCTATCTGTGTCTGAGTATAGATAACTGATGATATTTTTTAGAGGATAGTTGTCACTTCATTGCAGATATTGCGGATATACTTTGCTGCTTCCTACAAGTAATCCTTTCTACTAACGCCACTTCTGGTCTCCACCACTACTATTGTCCATTACTACTGTGTTTGACTCACTTGAGTGACAGATTCTTCAACCGCCGCTGGCCTATATCTTTAATACAGGTACTCACCAGCAGGGACGTATGTAGGCCTTTACTTGGGGGGGGGGGGGGGGGGGGAGGGGGTCCATAAAGAAAAGGGTATCCACATATCGAGGGTCTCAAACAGAAGGGGACTATCTTTATACTAATAAAGAATAGTGATAGCCCCTTTTGTACATGGTACTTTATTTTTATGCTAAAGCGAGTTAAAGCGAGTTGTGAAAGCCCGCAAAGCACTGGAGAGGGGTTGCTCATTTAGGCACCCCTGCGGCAAGAATTTTGAGTCTGGAAAACTCTTCCCCAGATAGTGTTTTGTCACATAGTAAGGGGGAAAATTCTTCTGGAGGGTTGTCCACGTGACCAAATTTCCATCTTCATGAAGTCTGTCTCCGCCCCCTCCCCCCTCCCCCCTCCCCCCACCTCCCATCTCTGGAAATGTTCCGATTTCTAAATTTTACGATTAGGGATCATGAAATTCGAATTTAATGAAATTTAGCTCGGACCTGGGAGGCGGTGAGACCACCCGACTCCGACACACTCTTCTACCCCCCCCCCCCCCCACCCCCCCACCCCCCACCCACACACTCTCTCACACGCCCTCCTCAATCTCAGTTTCCAAGGAAAGATGAGTTGGGCTGGAGATTGACTTTACCCATGGCGACACACCGTTCTTCGACTGCTCCCCTTGTGAGGACTTCTTACTTTCCAGAAACTCCGCCAGTGGACGGGCATCGGCGGCGTCTGGCAGCTGGTGCCTCCCTTTTCTTTCTCTTCTTCTTTGGCTTTGGATTTCGGCGGACAGATCTTCCCCCAGCAAGTCTGAGTCACATGTAGGGTGACCAGAGCGAGAGGAAATCCCCCTCGAAAGGGGTCCGATCCGGTGGGCTGAATCCGATGTACTCCAGTCGCACCCCTGGGGAGGGGGTACCGGGCTCCGGCAGTCTACATACTGCTTTTCCAAGCCACTTGGAGAGTGACAGTGCGGGAGGAGGTCCCCCACGAAAGGTACTACTACCTCCAATGACTCTGATTCTGTCTTTCTCTCAAAATCCACTGCTAAGTGAATTATTCCCCTCCGCACCTGGATACTCTTAGAAGTGTATCTTGTATTTCATCAGGTTATTCCATGATGAGCAATTGTTCTCACCTCGGTTTCCAAGGTGTGAATGGCCATGGATGCTTTGAGTGGATCAATAGTTTTTGCGCGCCGAAGGCGCGTGGAGACGATGTGGAGCAAGCCCCTTTCGATCCTCTTTTACTCGTGAATCGATGGTTACGCGCGCCGAAGACGCACAGGGACGGTTTGAGGCAAGCCCCTTTCGATCCTCTTTGGCTGTTTAGCGGCGTTTGTGTCCTTGTTTTTCTTCTTTGGTGGAGGGGGTTGTGGTGTAGTTGGGCTGTTGATGTTCTGGTTTGAGGACTTGGATGGAAGGGTCTAGTCCCAGCTGCCTCAGGAGTTCTCTCGATGTTGCGTTCTGCCAGAAATGTCGTCGTTTTGTTGTTGCCTTCTTTTGTCTCTCTGATGGCCTCTCTGACACTCTCTCAAGCTGTCCAGGTCTGCTATGGTATCAGGAAGTCCCTGTTCCTAATCCGGAGGGAGGGGAGAGATTGGAGGAAAAGGCTTCGTAGAGCCAGTTTCCATCTCCGCCTCCGCCTCACTGATAACGTCTACATCATCCAGGTTGTCACCCGAGGGAAGACACCTAGCATCCGGATGGGAGTTACAGGAGTTGGAGGTTCGGAAATGGTAGTGGCTTCCACGGTCTTCTTCTCCGCCTTCTCTTCCTTCTTCCTTCTCAGGAAATCTTCCAGTCGCCGGGCATCTCGGTGCCTGGTCGATGGGCTCTTCTTTTTCTTCTGTCTCTTTCCAGGGCCTCCGGACTCCCTAGGGTGAGGAACAGTGTGAAAGGGGATCCCCTCACCAAAGGTACTACCCCCCCCCCCCTCCATAGGAAGGTGTGTGTTGTTCTCTGTCTCAAACTGCATGGTCAGCTGGACATTCTCGCCTTTCATCTGGATAACCCAGTTGATAGGACGACAGAGCTTTCTTTAGTTGAATCGGGATTGTCAAGTTCTCCGTGGTTAGCTGAGTAAAGTCCGTCTGCACACTTTGAAATCAAAGGAATGACGATGACGAGTGTCCCCCCCCCCCCCTCCCACACCCACCCGCCCTTCTTTTACTGTATATTAGAATGTTTTATATACATTTACTAGATATCTCGATGTTAATCCTATTTCCTCACATCGCTCCAATTAATAATAACAATGATAATTATTTGTATTCAAGGCAACGTGATATTTATACAAGCTTCCGTTCTTGCAGAATACTTTGGTTTCATATTACAATCGAGTCTGGAGTTTAATAAATTGGTTACCCAATAAAAACTGACCATCAACTGCCTGAAAACAAATTGGCACATTACTGTGTCACGATGTGAACCCACAAGACGTATGTGAGATTAATAGTCTAAATATTGAAGTTGTGCTTCTCAATTATCAGCGTAAAATAAACACCACATTAAAGTTGGTACTGATGTATCACCAGATTTTGAAAGGGCATATGGAAAAATCGAGGGGGCGGTGTCCGGACGACGCCGACCCACCCCCCCCCCCTCCACCCCCATGTAGACCCGCCTTTGCGACCACATCTTTATTGTTAACACTACCTGCTGACGCTACCTTTCCTGTCTTCCCTCACCAAAAATAAAATTGTGACAATGAGTTCTACGGTGTGTTTCCGCTACAGCTTAAACCTGGGAAGGCTGGGCATTAAACCTTACTCATGAGACTATTCGACTCATCTGGGTTTTTGGGGGGATAAGTATGACATGGGAGTGTATTGTTAGGGGATATTTATCGGATGATATAGCCAGTAGAAACCTATAGGCCCTACAGCTTTGTTGTGTGAGGGCATGATAGCACGAGGTTATATCTCAATAAGGGTTAACCTGTAACCTTACCTGGGAACGAGAGTATACCTGTAGCATGACGTAGTTTAGGGGATAGTTATCGGACAGGACTGCCCGCAGAAACGAAGCATATGGCTGTTGCAGTTTTGCCGTATGAGGGCATGAGTGCTACAAAGGTAGACCTCAACGGGGGATAACCTATAACCCCCTCTGGGTATTTAAGGGTACTCGTGGGGTGGCGATGAAGGAGTGGTGACTAGTTATCGGGGAGACTGCCTGGTGGTCGGGTTGGTATATGGCGATCAATAGAAGAGGGGAGTGATGTTAGATGTAGCAGTAGAAGAGGCCAAACATTAGACTGACAGGATTTAGCAGTAGAAATAATAACAGATTGTACTTGGTACTTTAGCAAATAGTACGTTAGTAGATGTGGGGGCTATCAGCTGAGATGATAGGAAGTAGGCCGTATTGTCATCGTAGAACAGAGAGTAGCCAGAGGAGACAATAATAGCCACAGGAGCTGTAGGCGTCATCGGAAATAGTGTAGTAGGAGAAGAATGCAGTTGCATGATTAGAAGCATCAGTATTACTAGGAGAAATCGAGATGAATAGTTGACAGTGGCAGTTGTCTAGAAACCACGAAACATTCTACTATCTAGTAGCTGGGAGCCGTGAGATGGCCAAGGTGCTAGTCTCCAATAGCCCACACTCCCATAGGTCCACTAATCCTCAGCAGTAATCAAAGACTAGGTCCATAATGACCAGTCTTCACTCACAAAAGTCCCCACATATCAACATGTGCTATATATTGTTGAGGAACATTGTGGAGTCTCACATAAGCACACCTCAGTCGACCCAGTATGTGACCACGTGTCACATACATTGTACTTGGTAGTCAGTTCGTGGAAAACGATTACACCCGTTCCAGCTTGGCCAAGGGACTGTGTAGACAGACACGTCGAACTGAGGAGGATTAAGCAATCTGACTGGATCTGATAATACTTGGCCGAGGACAAACGTCGGCACCAGGGATAGGTGGAACTTGATCGAAGGGTAGAGAAAATACTATCCGGAATACTGTGCATTAGCACACATCCAAGATGTGCCTATGTGTTACCTGTAATTTATACACATTGTGACACAATATGTACTAACATACAAGCACATCTTGGGAAGTTAGATTACTTTATAAGGAGATCGGGGAAGTCATAGCCTGTAGATACATACAGTACGTGGAGAGTATATTATCACTAAATCACCCGCAGAGTGGAGATTCCACCCAAGCAATAATTGCAAATTTGTTGCAAAGCATAACAAGCACAAGCAAAGTTTCAGCCAATGGACCTCCAGGTTAAACCCGGAGGTCCATTGGCTGAAACATTGCTTGTGTTTTTAGAAGATATGTACAAAATTTGAAACTTATAGTTTGGGTGATAACTCCACTCCGCGGGTGATTTAGTTACAATCCACTCTCCACGTACTGTAGGTAGAAACCAAGAATTTGGGAAAATTCGATCCACTACTCCAGTTCAATAGAAATATAGTACTACTCTTATAAGCCCAAAATGGGCCCACGCCAAGTCAGTTTCGGTATTTTAGGTAGTTTTTTTTGTGATTTGGAGCTATTGTCGAGTCTATTTGGGTAATACTACGAAGTATTTGGGGAAAATCCGAACCAGTACTCTTATACAGTCGAACGCTCCTTATAGCAATACAGGATACTATGATAAGCCCTAAGGGGGAATTCCAAGTCTGTTTCGGTGATTTTGAATGATTTTTTGTGGTGATTTGGGGGGGTTATCGGGGTTTTCTGTGGTAATTAGATTTTCTCCTGTTCAACCGAACACATTATACATGAATACCCACTCTATTGAAAATCGATGACATTTCCTTTGAATATCAGCTTTATAATTACAGTATACGTGGTGTATAAACTGATTTTGAATTTTTTTTTCATCCCAGTTTTGGGCACTTACCCACCCTAATGAACATTATTTCCCATCCAGTTTCAGTTACAGTCATTTTACCGATATCGAACCACTTTCAGACCATATCCGATTTCGTTTTGAAAATGTTCTCCACCAATAACTTTTCTATGCTGTTTCAATTCAGAAAAGTATCCCAAATCATGTGATAAAAAATGGAAATTATTCTGAATGTTATATTTTATGGATAAGGAAATCGTTGGACCTACCCATTTTACCATTTTCGAACCAATTTATGATAATCGATTCACCACAAATCTTTTCGTAAATTGAACTTAATTGTTGGAATTTTTTGTTTTAAATGACATAGTTTGAAACACGGTTATGTTCTTTCACATACTGAGTGAAATCGTTGGCCAGTTTTCTCTTCCGTGCGTTGGATAACATGGATTTCAACTTGGGTGGTGTTTTAAAACGAAATTAGGCGACAACAATGAGCGTTACTGACGTTCCAAGGACTAAATATTCGTGTAACCAGTACTAACCACTGGGAACGGATTAGGACATTAAATATTTCGTTTCTGGCGCAACAGGAGACACATCTGCTTGCTTATTCTGAATATTTTGTGTCGATGAGCCCCGGTGACCCGTGGGGGGGGGGGGGGGGGGGGGGGGGGAGGCAGGTGCATCCTCAACTTTCGTCCATGATTATCTAGTTGAAATAATAAGTAACAAGTAAATAAACATTTACAAATACCGTTCACACTTTAGCTATGAAAAAATATATCTAATATTGTAATATTGCTACAAATTCCCGGAGAATGCCACAAGGCATTCTGCAGGAATTTGGACCAATATAGGCATACTGTTAATCAATAAAAGGCTCTTCCAAGTCGAATAGGCTTCTACGACCTGCTGGTCCAACTTGGCAATGGGAACATTTGCATGGACTGTGCTAGGAAGGATGAATATGGTTTACCCATGCATAGACATGGTGTGTGTAAAAGAGAATATGGGCCTCTGATCAACTTGACATGCCTTCCAGGGGCGTAGGAAGCATATTGGACTTGGGAGGGAATTAGCACATACCAATACAGCTGGAATTCACCACAATAGTGGCTTTTTCCTCCAATACTACATACGTTATACGTGGTTAAAACCCACAACTTTGTTCATAAATATTATATTACAACAATTTCCTGGGGAATGCCTTAAGGCATTCTCCAGGAAATCATAATAATAATCTTTTATGAACAAAATATTTTGCATAAAATCTATCATTAGTACATATTTATTCATATTACCCATACATATACCCATGGAGGAAAGTTGGGGGGGGGGGGGGCACGTGCCCCCACCCCCCTACCCTGGTTCCTAGCCCCTGATGCCTTCTATCTCTGAACACCTGTATACACAGGGTGGTGGTATCAACGAGCCACTCATATGTTGAGGCATGCTTCAAACTCCACATATGGTGACAAATCAACCAATATTTTTCTAGATTGTGATAGCAAAGGGATGAGTAATTTAAAATTCGAAATCTGCTGCCGCGTTTCACATCTTAGGAACTTTCCCTAACAGTAATTTTGTATGTGGTTGGAATAAACCCCTCAAAATCTCCAGCAGTGAAACTGTTAACTCTTTGCACCTACATCACTCCACCCCACCCTAGCAACCACCCCAGTCAGTGACCCCACCCATCCTTCTGTTGGCCCGCTTTCTGATTTCTTGTTCCAAGAACCGGGGCTCATCGACACAAAATATTCAGAATAAGCAAGCAGATGCGTCTCCTGTTGCACCAGAAACGAAATATTTAGTGTCCTAATCCGTTCCCAGTGGTTAGTACTGGTTACACGAATATTTTGTCCTTGGAACGTCAGTCACTGTTGTCGCCTAATTTCGTTTTAAAACACCCCCCAAGTTGAAATCCATGTTATCCAACACACGGAAGAGAAAACTGGCCAACGATTTCACTCAGTATGTGAAAGAACATAACCGTGTTTCAAACTATGGCATTTAAAACAAAAAATTCCAGCAATTAAGTTCAATTTACGAAAAGATTTGTGGTGATTCGATTATCATAAATTGGTTCGAAAATGGTAAAATGGGTAGGTCCAACGATTTCCTTATCCATAAAATATAACATTCAGAATAATTTCCATTTTTTATCACATGATTTGGGATACTTTTCTGAATTGAAACAGCATAGAAAAGTTATTGGTGGAGAACATTTTCAAAACGAAATCGGATATGGTCTGAAAGTGGTTCGATATCGGTAAAATGACTGTATCACCATTTTGTGACGGTCGCTTCTTCGGAAGATCAAATTTACTTTGTTCAGCTAAATAAAACGCCCCGATCGGAGAATGTGACTGGTTAATTCTTTTAAATTCTGAATCAGTGTTAATTCTTTTAAATCAATGTAAAATTTAAAGAGCCTAAACTATGTGCGCTGTTTTGTGTGAAACATCTAGCCAGCGCGCAAGCGACATTGAGGGTGGATCAGTTGGTGGGCGGGTGAAATTGCTGGTATTCATGGTAATCAGGCTAGGTCGTATGCTCATCAATGCTCATGAGGAAACTACCTCTAATTATTGAGATGGTGACCCAAAACAAATATTAAAAGTTTAATACCAATGTACCTGAGCAAGGTTTGAAATGTTCCATCCAGTTGTTTCAATATTGTTGTAACTCTTTAGGTGATTGCTCTAAACTCTCGAGCTGAGCGGTTATTCGCATTCTACAACTCGCAGGGACGGCAAGAGGGTGGGGTTGAAACTCCCGGGTCCGGAACTTTGGGGGGGGGGGGGGCTCGGGTCAGGAATCAAATTCGATGCCATGAAGACAAGAAAGATGACGTTTGTTTGAGCGGTTTTAACCACCCAAACAAGCGCCGAAAGTCTGATGACTGAATATGCATTGCATGTACATAATTATTTATTTTATTTGAAATGAAATGAAATGAAATTTATTCAGCAATATACTATCTCACAAACACACAACATAAAAAATTAATGATAACAAAATGAACAGTCGAAAATTGTGGAAGTGACCTATAGAGGTGCAGTGGATTACATTACGCATGATGTATGTGAGTACGCACATTGTTTGGAGACATCACAGCCGGGTGGCTGTCTTCCTGACATCTCCATATTACTTACAACAACTCTTTCTTGGAGCAGACTTTTTTTCTGTCGGCAGGATGTCACAGTCCCTGTTTCAGCTTACAGATATAATTAGTACCCAAGTTCTGTTGATGACATAATAAGTTAATGTGTGAAGGGTCATGATGGATGAGATACTAGAATTCGATCAGGATAATGCACTCTTGTCATGGCGACGTTTTCAAATCTTCGCACTCAGGGTGCGACAGTCTAACGAATTATTCCCTTGGCCTCGTATAGTATAGTTCCGGTGCCTAAGATCAGATCCTCCCCCCCCCCCCCAAAAAGCACTAAAAAGAAATGTGACTGTAACTCTCACTGCGTGCAAAATCGGGAGAACTAACAATTAAATATGACTGGGGTGCGAACTTTGCATTGGATGAACCGGATCACTTCCACCATTTCATCAGTTAAAAACGCCCTAACCCCTGCTTCCTCCGTCTTTCGTTTACGAGGTTATTGCCTAATGTCCTACAAATATATTTCTTATAGTTTATATATATATATTTTTTGATGGTTGTTACCTGACTGTTCACTGAACAATACGGCTTGGTTGTCGTTATTTTGGTTTATTTGGTTATAATATAATAGTGTTTAGCCCTTTACCTAATATGAAAATCGGGGCCGTTGCGGTAACTGGTTCTCGTCAGATCACCGAAGTTAAGCAACGTCGAGACCGGTTAGTCCTTGGATGGGTGACTGTCTGAGGGATCGATTGGGACTCCCTCCTTGTATCCTTGGTCAAGGCGCTTCACCCCGATTGTTCACATGGGGGTACGATGACGCCGTGTACTAAGGCGTACTGCACGTCGATGGTGCGCATGCCTTCAACCAATCTAACCCTGTCAGTGCTGTAGTGCGGAGTTACGATGTTGGGGAGCTGGCAACTGCTCGTCGTTGCTCGGTGGTTCTCTCCGGGTACACCTGCTTTCCTCCACCTGTAAAAACTGTCACCGACACGATATGACCATGGCTGTTAATGTGTCGTTAAACCATAATAAATAAATAAATAACATGAAAAGCAGACGACATTTGCAAACAAAATTCTTGAATAACAATTTTTTTTTAATTTGTTGCCTCTAAAACAAAGGTTATGGCCCCTCTTTGGAACGAGCTCGTTCCAAAGAGGGGTCATAACCTATGTTTTTGAGACAAAAAATGAAAAAGATAATGAAAATTAATTGGCGAATTTTGTGAATAGCGCTGGCCAGATTTGACCGGCACGTTGGGTAAAGGGTTAATGACCAACTGTTGTTCTTCGTATCGATATTGGCCGTCGAAGGTGCAATGAATCAATGACAATTCCATTCATCTTCGCCGCAGTGTGCTTTAGTCCCAACTCGAAATGTCTTCGATCAGAGACTCAAGGAAAATGCTACATTTGGAGTCCAAATTGAAACAAATTCCCCGAAATATCCTTTGATTATCCTTCTCATACTCTTCATCTCTAAGACGTGTGGTCCCAATACAGAATGCTTCGAACTAAGCCGATTGTCCGACTTCCCTTTCCAAAGCGAGTACCATTGTAACCTTATCACCATTTTAGTTCCACACAACAGAACATGAGGCCCCATGGGGCATGTGGCGCTCACCTGACCATAGTTGTTCGAAGAGAAGGATTTAATTAGCACAGAGGAATGAAGTTATTTAATTATTTATAACTTTGTTGTCCATGCCAGACGATTTTTTAAAAAAGTGATGATGTCTGTCCGACCGTACGTACGTACGTACGTCTATTTTTTAAGCTGTAATTTTGAAACTTACCATACTGCTTAAGCATGGTATAGAGATAACAAAAATCGGTTTAGTCTGAATTGTTGTCACCAGGTGGTGCCACTTAAAGACTGAGCTAAACTACTGCTTTTCGACGAAAGGCTCCTAGGAAATTCATTTTTATTGTTGAAAGTGTGTTCATATGTTCCGGTAGGGTCTCCAGATGTGCATAAAGGTTTCAGAATTTTGATTCGGTCCCATATGGCGCGCGAACTGCCACTTTTGTCGTTAGAGAATCGGTTTCCGGCGAGGGGCTTCTAAGTGTTTTAATTCGAAACGTTATAAGTGTTTTCGAATGTTCAGGTAAGGTCTCCAGATGTGCATAAAGGTTTTGGAATTTTGATCGGCCCCATGTTGCCCCCGTAGTGCCAGTTTTGTCGTCAGAGAATGTGAATTGATTTGTGACCATCGTGATGGCAAACTAAAAATGCGGGGATACACCTTAGTGTGCCAAATATCAAAAGATTCTGACTGGTGCTGGTGGGTCTGGAGAAGAGGATTTTGAGAATATTACCAAATTTGCCCTATATTAATGCGCCCCCTCCCCCCCCCCCCCCCCCCCGCGGGGAACACAAAGGGGGCCTTTTTTAATTAATTGAATCTGAACCCTCTAAGGATGCTATATACAAAATATCAGAAGATTCTGATTGTATCTCAAGAAGCAAATTTTCAAAGATTATTCCTCATATCGGACTAAGGTCAGATTCGGGCTCCAATAGGGAGCCCAAATATTTACCCAAAGACTTAATTTAAACAAACTTAGTTCTGACTTCCCTGTGGATGATGTATACTAAATATCAAAAGATTCTGACTAGTGGACCTGAAGAAGAGTTTTAATGATTATCCCCCAGATTGCACTAAATTAAAATTTGGACAATCTTGAATCTGACCCTCATAACAATGATGTATACCGAACATTAATAGATTCTGACTTGTGGATCTGAAGAAGATTTTTTTAAGATTACTCCCCATAGTGCCCTTAGTTAAAATTCGGGTACTGAGCCTAAATATGAATCAAGGGGCTTAATTTTAACAAACGTGTATCTGACTCCCACCCCGTCCCCTATGGATGCTGTATAGCAAATACCAAAAGATTCTGATCAGTGGTTCTGGAGAAGAAAATTTGTTTAGTTTTTTTGCAAATATGCAGACTCAGCATTTTCCCTAATCCCTCTACAGAACACCCTGACACAACCGATGGGAGTTTTTTCTACCATTCCATTCTACTGGTTCTGAGGATGCTTCATGCCAAATAACAGTCCTCTGTTCCATGTGGTTTGGAAAATATGGGCGTTTGAAAATATTTCTATTTTAGCACCTGGGGTTCTCACGTGGGCACGGGATTTTTTAATTTTTTGCATGAGTCATGTACTTGTGACTCAGTAATACCACATACCAAATTCGGTTCAAATCGGACCATCGGATCAAAAAATAGAAATTTCGGGCGGAGCCAAAAATCTTGCCCCTCCCATTACAAAGGCAAATATTGCTAAAAGAACTTCGTTTGAACACATTTGATTCTACACCTCAAAAGGACGCTCCATAACAAATATCAGGTCATTGTACCCACTGGTTCATGAGAAGATTTTTTTTTTAAATTGGCGCATCACCCCCCCCCCCCCCCCCCCACACACACCTTCTCTCTCTCTATGGGGCTGGGATTTAACTGAAATCGACTCAGCAGTTTGGGAGGAGCAGGTGCAAACACCATATTCACGGCTAACGGACGACAGACGACGGACGGTGAGTGATCACTATAGCTCATCATGACTTTACTATTAACGCATTTCAACTAAGAACCACTAGTCCTATGGTTACATAGAACTAATGTTAAGAAGGGGCTGTATCGCGAATGGAGCTCAGCACTTGTCCAAAGATTGTAATTTTGGACTGCATGATTCTTGAAGTGATAAATAACTTTATTAAATCAACTTGATGTGATAAAATTATCATTTCAAGAATTGTGCTATAAAAAGCTATAACTCTAGGTCACTGGATACTCACTGATGAACTTGCAAATTTGAAACATGCTACCGAAAAAGGCATTTTGATGGCCAAAAATAACATGATTTTTCATCCCCAAAGCCGCCAGAAGTCTCCATTTGGTAACTAATTTCAAAATTTTCTCTACCCCCCCCCCCCCCAATCCCCCTATCATTCATCGCCAGTGCCTTCTGCATCTGTGTCAGTTTCCTGACACTCTCAAAAGGGGCCCGAATTTCCTCTCCCCGGCCCTGATAACTTGGCCGCCATCTAGTCGCCTGGTTGCTCTCCCATTATTTTGAGATCCCACAGGGCACAGGGTGGAGAGGGGCTTGCCCCACCTAACATTTTCGTTCCCCCACCAAAAAACCCACTGGTCCAATGCAACTTTAACCCTTTGAACCTTAACGGCCTCTTTTTCCAGCCAGGAACATGATACGTCATAATTTCATTAAACAGGATGGATGCTAAGTGCGTGTGTGTGGTTGACCAATCAATATTTTCAACGTGCAGCCCAAAGGCTGCACGTTGAAAATATTAATTGATCTACCCATATATAATGAACATGGACTCTTCCATTTGCTGTCATTGAACTAATGTGGAAGATACCACCACGGTCCAAAGGATCAACATAACATATAGAGCGCTAAAATATTTTCTAAGAGCGCGAAAAATGGTCTCCAATATGGGGCTACATAATCTATAAATGCTCAAGATTCGCTCTAAGGCACTGAATTTTGTAAAATTGTCTTGAGGCTGGGATACCTAGTCCTAAATCCGACTGTTACCACCTTTAAGGGAAGTGGGAGGAGGGGTAACAATCGGAGGGTCCTAGTTAAGAATATGGGAGGTCTTCGCCCCCACCCCAAAGGGTTTCCGAATACCATGTTTGTCCTCTACCCCACTCCCAAACTGCTAGGGCACTCATTATATAATCCTGGCTACACGTCTGCCATCACTCTCACCCAAGTTCTTCCCTCTGAGCAGTTGAATCGCTGATGTAAGTCCTACGTCGTCGAACGAGTGTGGCAACCACTTTTGTTACAACAAACCACTTTTGTTACAGCTCACCACTTTTGTTACAACACTTGCCGACTTTTGTTGCAGCTCACCACTTTTGTTACAAAATGAACTCACCACTTTTGTTACAACCATCGCCCATTTTTGTAACAAAAAAACCCTCTCTCAACAATCGCCCATTATTGTTACAATTTTTGTCAGATTATTGGGAGCGCGGTGGCTCAGTGGTTAGAGCGTTGGTTTTGAGACCGGAAGGTTGTGAGTTTGATGCCTGGCCGGGGTAACTTGCGTTGTGTTCTTGAGCAAGGCACTTAATCCCAGTTGCCCGCTTGGGGGCACGGTTGCGCCATGTGCTGGGGCGTATCGCACGTTGATAGCATACATGCCTACAGCCAATGCTAAACCTGTGGGGTTAGTACTTTGGAAAGTTGACAGTTACTGCACGGTGGTACTCGCCAGATACTCCGGCTTCGTCCACACGTAAAACTATCTTCGACACAATATGATCTCGGCTATAAAAGTGTCATAAAACACCAACAATTCAATAATGATTATCAAACCAAACCATTGTCGCGCATGTTCAGTAGTTATGCTACAACCAATGCTAACCCTGCTCCTGTGTGATTAGTACGTTGGAGAGTTGACAGTTACTCGCCGTTGTTCGGTGGTACTCTCCAGGTACTCCGGCTTCCTCCAGACGTAAAACTATCTTCGACTCAGCTATTAAAGTGTGATAAAACACCAACAATTCAATAATGATTATCAAACCAAACCATTGTCGCGCATGTTCAGTAGTAATGTCACACCCTTGCTTACTACTGGGTGATATAGTAACCGACCACCTTGCGACGTCATTGTCGTGGTGATATGAAGTGTATCGTGCGCATGCACACACGCATATCTGAAATGGCACCTGCCTATCGATGCCAATTATAGGAGATTTCAACTCCTTGAGCCTTGGACCTTAGTAGTATGTGAAATTGACATCTTGCCCTTTTAGCAGGTTCTTTTACAGGTTCTCATCCGACGTAATCAGTCACGTGATCGGAAGGGGCGGGTGAGGTTGCCATGGTAGCCCGCTTGAGCGGACATCTTGTGACGTCATCCCCATGGTGAGACATGGTCCACTGCGCATGCGCAGCGCGTGTTTCTAAGGTGATACACTCTTACGCCAGCCATTTTGACTATGGGCACTACCTTCTTGGTTATTAGGGGTAGCACGTGGTTGCTATGGAACCAAATGGCCTTCTTGTTGGACTGGGGCGTGCTCTGGGGGTGTGTTCGATTCAGCGGGAGAGCTTCGAATCACCACAAACAACCCAGCAACGACCGAAATCTACCCTAACGTACTTTTTATTGACAGAATCCCCAACGAATCTTACTCAGATGGACCTTTGTGAGCTTCGCCCACAGGAGTACATGAGGCCTATGGGGAGAGGCCTCAAGGAGATCCAAACTCATAGCTCCCACGGCCTCCTCTGCCCTATTAGGCCCACATCATGGCCTTCCTTGACTCATAGCCCTCACCCCAGGGCCTCATCTTGCCCTCATAACCCTTTAGTGAACATCTCCCGTACGAGGTTAAGAGGCCTATGAGGTGAGGCCTCTCCTCACATCCGCTTATCCTCATCTCGGTTCGAGTAATTATTAGTAATCACCTATGGTGACTATTGGTGATCGCCTGTGGTGATCACTAGTGATTATTTCTCTGTATGTGGATAAGAGGGGTGAGTGGTGAAACTCGGGTCACTGGGTGGTGGGGGAGTATGGGCTTCAGCAAGGAAAGGGAGGGCGACTGTGCCGTTCTTGGAAAGGGTGTCATTTGGAAGGATCCCCAGGACGGGTCCCCATGAATGACGGGGGAAGCTAAGGATAGGGTCACTGGAAAGGGAAACCGGGTCATACATGGATGAGCTGGTGGGTCACGTGGGGAGGTTTTCTGGTAGAAGTTTCTCCTCTGAGTTTGGGTCGCCAGGGAACTGTGCCGCTCGTGTTCTGGATGCGGGAGTAGGGTCCCAGGGCCAGTCTTCCTTGGAAGGGGTGGTGAGGTGTTGGGTCAAAGTGGAAAGCAAGGGCTTCTGGAAGGACGACTGTGTCGCCCTCGCACTTCCTGTTGGGTCACCTCATTAGTGTTCGCCTGTGGTGGTCACTAGTGATCATTCTCCACATATGAGGATAAGAGGGGTGTGTGGTGAGGCCTCACCTCACACCCCCTTATACTGATCTCGGTTCAAGTGATCGACACAGGCGATCACTATTCAACTGAACGGGAACTGGTTGGTGACTAGTTGTCGATCGATCACCGATCAAAACATGATGCATATAAAAAAGGGTGCTTTTCAGAATCAAATCATTTCTCTGCAAGTTGTCAATATGTTAACAGCAGAACAGTTACAGTTGCAAATAATTGAAATAACAAGAGGTCCCATGGGTTATGAGGCGCCAACGTGACAATAGTTTTTGAAGCATTTAATTAGCATCTATAGCTAGTTAACACTACAGAGGAATGAAGTCATTTAATTATTTATAACGTTGTTGTCCATGCCCCGATTTCCAGTAATGCAAAACTTGGGAGTCCAAATATCAACCTAGGAACTTAACTTGAACAAACTTGAGTCTGAACCCTTCCCTCCCACCACCAGGATGCTGTATACCAAATGTAAAAGCAGTCTGACTGGGGGATTGAAATTTGGGCTACCATATGGAGGCCATATTAACCCAGGGACCCGATTTGAACAACTTGAATCTCACCCACTAGAGATGTTGTATACTGAATACAAAAGCATTCTGACTGGTGGATCTGAATAAAAAGATTTTTTTAAGAAATTTCCTCATACTGCACTAAGTTAAAATTCGGACTACCACAGAGAATCCAAATATTAACTCAGGGACCCGATTTGAACAAACTTGAATCTGACTCCCCCCCCCCCCCCCCCTGAGATGTTGTATACCAAATATCAAAACATTTTAAAGATGGTTCCGGAGGAGACTTTTAAAGAAATTCTCTCATATTGCACTAAGTTAAAATTCGGGCTCCCATAAAAAGCCCAAATATTAACTCAGGGACTCGATTTGAACAAACTTGAATCTCCCCCCCCCCCCCCCCACCCCCTGAGATGTTGTATACCAAATTTCAAAACATTTTAAAGATGGTTCCGGAGGAGACTTTTAAAGAAATGCCCTCATATTGCACTAAGTTAAAATTCATATGGAGCCCAAATAATAATCCAGGGACCCGATTGAACAAACCTGATTCTGACCCACCTAGAGATGTTGTATACCAAATTTGAAAGGATTCTAACTGGAGAATCTGAAGAAGGGTATTTTTAAAGAAATTCTCTCATATTGCACCAAGTTAAAATTTGGGCTCACAAAGGAAGCCCGAATATGAACCATGGGACTCGATTTTAACGAAGTAGACTGTGAATCCCTAGAAATGTTGTATACCAAATATGAAAACACTCTGAATGGTGGATCTGAAGAAGAAGATATTTAAAGAAATTCCCTCATATTGCACTAAGTTCAAATTTGGGGTACCATAGGGAGCCCAAATATTAACCCAGGGACCTGATTTGAACAAGCTTAAATCCCACCCCAGGAGATGTTGTGTATCAAATATGAAAGCATTCTGACTGGTGGACCTGAAGAAGAGGATTTTTAAAGAAATTCACTCATATTGCACTAAGTTTAAAATTCGAGCTCCCATGGCGAGCCCAAATATTAACCCAGGTACTCGATTTGAACAAACTTGAATCTGATCACCTAAAGACGTTGCATACCAAATATCAACGCATTCTAAAACAGATTTTTAAAGATCATTCCCCATATTGCCCTAAATTAAAAATTCGGGCTCCTGTATGGCGCTCAAATATGAACCAGGAGGCTTCATGTTAACATACTTGTATCTGACAGGTCTTTTTATGGACGGCGACATGTTGCAGACCCAACGGGAAATGATTGGCGCATGCTCAGTGGCGGATACAGGAATTCTCAAAGGGGGGTGGGGGCGAATCGTGCAGATGACGAAGGCAGCTGTCGTGAGTGCCGAAGGCGCGAGCATTTGTAGGGGGTCTGGGTGGGTTCTCCTCCCAGAAATTTTTTGGAAATGAGCGACCAAATGGGGCATTCTGGTGGCTTCTGGGGTGGAAATCCTCTTGAATTTTTGAACGGTTAATTAACACTTTTTAAACAGCATGTTTCAGAATTTCAAATTCTGTCATAAGTTCAAAACAGAATTAGAAAATTTGAAATATGCTCTTCAGATCCGTTTACCATAATATTGTATTTTCGACAAACTGTTTACAGTCATAACCGACTTAACCTCAGGAGAACATTGCGATCTGCCAGCGTTTGAAAGTTTTCAGCAGTCAGCCCTCTAGGCTTAGGTACCCCATGACTATGCCAATTAAGATCCTGACTCATAATTGGCATAGCCATGGGGTACCTGAGGCTAGGGGCATGTAACACCTCAAAATCATGCTGTGTCGGTGACGCTATAAATGAAGGCGACCAGTAGATATATTTTGCATAATTTCAACGGTATATTTATTTTCCACAGCGAATGGTGATGGAGGAAATAAATGTCGTTGTATGTTTTTACTTCAATTCATGTATTGTCCCTAAATGAAAATCCTGGCTACGCCCTACATGCGAGACAAACACGAGCTAAAGGGGGGGGGGGACCGCCCCACCCCACCCCACCCCCCTCTGTATCCGCCATTGCGCACGCTTGGAAACCACTTTGCAACCGATCGACAACCAGTCGTAGATGAAGCGCCAGTTGATCACCGCTTCATCATTGATCAATCACAGATAGGTCGCCACTAGGTTGCAAAGAGTCAACACCCTTGTCTTGACGAAACCGATCGCCGCACATTGGAAACCAACCTGCGATTAAAATAACACCGCTTGGAGACCTCTGGGTGACCAATGAAACCTCTGAGCGACCAAATCGGTCGCAGCCAGTCTTTTGTGCATGCTCAAAAGACTGGTTGCGACCGAATGGGGTTTGCGACCGCTCAGAAACCTTGTAGCGACCTCAGTGAAACCTTTCCGAGACCTCTGAAACCTCTTTGCGATTGTCGAATTTTTTGGTCGCCAAGAGGTTGCATCGCGGTCGCATTTTCTGTGTGATTGGGTTTTACCGTTGTAACACCGCATTGCTATGTTGTAGATGACTGAATTAAAAGAAAAGATTGTGATTAAAATTATGGAGTTATACAAAGACATCGAGATGCAAATTTACTCTCTTGCCTTATGTTTGATAAATGATTTGTGTCTTCAATTTTTGCATAGGACTCCAAACATCATCATGAACTGATTCGAAATAAAGGTAAATTCTTGAATATTTACATGAGAAGGATGCTCCTAAACTATGGTTTATGGATCGTGCACATATCTGCCAAATGTGCTGTTGAGTTTCTTTGGTTTTATTGTCACATTTTCAGATGTAATAGGCTGATAATGCATGCGCATTAGAACAGTTCTGGACCTTCCCATATGAGATTGAATGGTTATCGGCATTACCCATGTTCATTTTGGGTGGACCACATGCTGTACTGGATGCCCTGTTATGTTTTTGTTTATTTTTTTTTCAAAACATTTTAAGAAGCATCGACCATTTCTTCTCATCGATGATCAGAACAGATCTCACAGCAGGATAACAGACTAATCAGTACTTGAAGATGTGGGCACGATCTTGGACTATAGACTAGTTTCTCCTAAAATCAAAGACCAGACTTTGCTAACTGATGCTGCCACACTGCACCTGACCTTTCGCAAGTGATCTATAGTCATTTTGGTTCACTTGGAACAATTTAAAATGTCCTTTTGGACACAAAAATGAAAAAAAATGTTCGACCGAAATTCCTCTAAATTGTTGATACCCACCCTATGATATGAGTCACTGAAGATTATTTTTCTTGAAATCTAAAACTGATAATAGCTGAATTACTGTTTTTTATATGGAATGATTAAAAAAAACAACAACAGATATGCTCAAATACAGATGAAAAAAAAAGACTCAGGAAAAAATGCATGATGCTTTTTGGGGTGGGATGGGGGTGTATCTTTCAGCCAAAAAATAAAAAACAAACCTCCGGGCATCTAGGTCGGGGTAAGTAGGTGGTGTTGGGCCTGAAAAATGTGTTTTTGTGGGGTTTTCCAGTTTTTTCCTTGAGACTGAGCTAATCTCTTATGATAAAATAACAAATAAATGTAATCCTTATTGATCAAAATGGGGTATTTAGAAGCCCACAAGTGTATATTACATATATATTTATTGCTAGTGACCAATGTATGACCTTTTCTTGACTTGCTTGGATGATAACAGCCTATGCCGCTGTCATCCAAGCAATATGGGAGGACACCAGATGACATAAAAAGGAAGATATTTCACTGCGGTGTTTTGTTCAATCCTAGGTGGTGTTGGGGGTGGGTACCAAGAATTTTGAAGGAAAAAATAGTTTTTTGCACAAATTGTGCTGGGTGCCGAAGGGATGCAATTATTTTTTTCAGCCTCGTGTCTGTAATTGTTTGACAGACCCCCGTCAATTTGAATAAAGACGCGAACAGAAACCAAGAAAGTTCAGCGATGCTTGCTTTTCGGGCGACCTAGATCAGCACTTCAAACAAAAGTGAATTGGTTAAATTACTGGTTACATTGTGAGAAATATTTGCCGGTTGATATTTTGACATCAGTTGGGAGAGGGCTAAACTTGATCCAAAAAGAAATTTACTTACTGACCCAAAGAGCTTGAAAGACGTTTTTTCCATATTTTCAAGACCCTTTCCAGACCAACGCATATTTCCACACTTTTTCAAGAATTTCAAAGTGGTGCAAGAACATGCATGTTTAAAGCAAGGATTTACCACCAATGAGTACCCCCCCCCCCCCCACCACCCATTTCAAAGACAAGTCTTCGCCATTTGAGGAGGCACGCACTCTCGTGCACAACCATTAAGGAGTCAAAGCCTTTTTCTTGATTAAATTAAATGAATACCTATCCCGCTGTACCTTATGTGAAATCCACTGGCCCCAACCATTCCATGGCAACGTTTTTGCGGAAAGCTCTATCACCTTGGCGTCAAACGGTGTGTGCACGTTTTGTTAATTACTCGGCAATAACAAAACAAAATAAGAGGCCCAACGGGCCCTGAAGCGCTCACCTTGAACAGACGACAATATAAACAGACTCCAGGAATGAGTCCACGTTTAAGCAATCCATCAGCCCCCACCCCCCCCCCCCCCCCCAGGAGTTACAAAAATAGTCCAAGCATCAAGACTTTTCTTCAGTTGATCATAACATACAATGTGGAGCTCCCCTATGAAGCCCCTTGATGCAACCTATATGGATTAATCTTAGTTTAACACCTCTAGAAGGTACTGAATACAAAATTTCTAATTCTTCAGCTACACTCTGGCTCCCATAGGGAGCCCAATATTAATCCAGGCTCTCGATTTGAACAAAGTTGAATCGGACCTCCCTAGAGATGTTGTATACCAAATATGAAAGCATTCTGACTGTTGGATCTAAGAAGAAAATTTTTAAAGAAATTTCGTCATAATGTACTAAATTTAAATTTGGGCTACCTATGGACCCGATTTGAACAAACTTGAATCTGACCCCCTGTAGATGTTGTATACCAAATATGAAAGCATTCTGACTTGTGGATCTGAAGAAGAAGATATTTAAATAAATTTCCTCACATTGCACTAAGTTAAATTTCCGGTTCCCATATGGAGCCCAAATATTAACCCAGGCACTCGAATTGAACAAACTTGAATCTGACCTCCCTAGAGATGTTGTATACCAAATATGAACGCATTCCGACTGGTAGATCTGAAGAATTTTTAAAGAAATTTCCTCATATTGCACTATGTTAAAACCCAAATATATACCTATGGACCCGATTTGAACAAACTTGAATCTGACACCCCCCCCCCCCCCCACCCACCCACACCCCCTACCCCCCCCCCCCCCCCCCCCCCCCCCCCGATGTTGTATACCAAATATGAAAGCATTCTGACTGGTGGATCTGAAGAAGAAGATTAATTATCCTCCATATTGAAAGTTAAAATTTGGGCTTCCGTAAAAGAATATTCCCCATATTGCCCTAAATTAAAAGTTTGGGCTTCCGTATTGAGCCCAAATATGAACCAATCTGACCCCCTATGGATGCTGTATACCGAATATCAAAAGATTCCGACCATTGGTACAGGAGAAAATTTTTTTTTTAATTTTTGCAAATATGCTGACTCAGCATTTTTTCGATGCCCTCTCTACAACACCCTAACAAAAACGATGGCATTTTTTTTACCATTCAATTCTGCTGGTCCTAAGGATGCTTCATTCCAAATAACAGTTGCCTGTTCAGTGCGATTTGGGAAATATGGGCTTTAAATATTTCTATTTTTAGCTCTTGTGGTTCCCATGGGGTTGCAGGATTTTTTGCGCGCGAATCAAGAGTTTATTACCCAATCATGCCACATACCAAATTTGGTTCAAATCACACCATCGGTCCAGAAAATCGAAATTTTGGGCAGGGCAAAAAATCCTACCCCTGCCATTACAAAGCCAAATATTGCTTCACGAACTTTGTTTGAACAAACTTGAATCTACACCTCAAAAGGAACCTCCATACCAAATATCAAGCCATTGTACGCACCGATTCATAAGAACAAGATTTTAAAAATATTTTGTAGCATTGTCCCCCACCCCCTCCCTATGGGGCTGGGCATGTTGAGTTGCACAAAAATACAATGCTCCTTTGGGACCATCACTCACACAAACTTTCACTTCAATTGGCTCAGTGGTTTTGGAGAAGAGCAAAACATGGTGTTGACGGGCGACAGACGGACGGTCGGAGAGCGACGGGATTAGATCAGCTTGACTTTGTCAAGGTGAGCTAAAAAAAACCGTTGAGTTGCACAAAAATGCAATGCCCCTTTGGGACCATCACTCACACAAACTTTCACTTCAATTGGCTCAGTGGTTTTTAGAGAAGACCAAAACATGGTGTTGACGGGCGACAGACGGACGGACGGAGAGCGACGGGATTAGATCAGCTTGACTTTGTCAAGGTGAGCTAAAAAAAACCGAGCTAGTATTCTCAAAACAGCAGTATATGCTTCGCCCATTTCCCATGTCATAGTCAGTCAAATTGAACTGTCAACAATGAGAATGGTGCAGCCTGGCTGTTTCTTTGTAGGGTGTTGCCCTGTTCGTGTTTCAATCATAATATAGCCCCAAATGCTCAAAGTGACCATAAATACCAATAAATACATAAACCTAAACTTAATTAAAAGTGACCATAAACACAATAAATAAATAAACCTAAAACTAATTAAAACTGAAGACAGTCCAAAATGACCTGGAAGCTCAATGAGAACTATCTGAGGCTCATATTGCCTTAATTGCTGAATTTGACCTTCTTTTCTAATGTTGTCACTCACGTTTACAATAATCCCGAATCCCCGTCACCAACAATGTTCAAGAAGCATTGTTCTGTGTGGTCGAGGGTGGGGGTTGGACTGGAAAAAATCACCAGACACAAGGTAAATTTTTGTTTTTGTTTTTAACCCTTTACCCAGCGTAACGGCCAAAACCGGCTAGCGCTATTCTCAAAAATCGCCAATTAATTTTCATTATTTTTTTTCATTTTTTTTTTTTGTTTCAAATGTATAGGTTATGGCCCCTCGTTGGAACGAGCTCGTCCCAACGAGGGGTCATAACCTACGTTTTTGAGACAAAAAATGAAACAAGAGGCCCCAGGGGGCCTGATGGCTCTCATCTGACATGGTAGCCTAAATATCAACCCAGAGAATTGATTTCAACAAGTTGCATCTGCTCCTCCTAAGAAAAGCTTATACCAAATATCCAAATATTCTGACCAGTGGATCTAAAAAAAGATTTTTAAAGAATATTCCTCATATTGAACTAAATCATAATTTGGGCTCCCACAGGGAGCCCATATATGAACCCAGGGACTTGGCTTTAACAAACCTGAATCTCACACCCCTAAGGATTCTGCACACCAAATATCAAAACATTCCGACTGCTGGATCTGAAGAAGAAGATTTTTGAAGAAAATTCCTCATTTTGAACCAAGTTACAATTCGAGCTCCCACAATCAGCCCAAATATGGACCTAGGGACATGGCTTGAACAAACTTGAATCTTACCCCCCTAAGGATGCTGCATAAAAAATATCAAAAGCATTCATCTGCTGGATCTGAAGAAGATTTTTAAAGAAAATTCCTCATTTTGAACTAAGTTGTCATTCAGGCTCCCATAGTGATCCCAGATATGAACCAAGGGACTTGGCTTGAACAAACTTGAATCTCAGCCCCCTAAGGTTGCTCCATGCCAAATATCAAAACATTCCAACTGCTGAATCTGAAGAAGAAGATTTTGAAAGAAAAATTCATCATATTGACTAAGTTATAATTTGGGCTCCCACAGGGAGCCCAAATATGGACCCATGGACTTGGCTTTAACACACTTGAATCCTCCCCCCCTCCCCCAAGGATGCTACTCACCACATATCAAACCATTCCGACTGCTGGATCTGAAGAAGAAGATTTTTTAAGAAAATTCCTCATTTCGAACAAAGTTACAATTCAAGCTCCCACAGTGAGCCCAAATATGGACCTAGGGACATAGCTTGAACAAACTTGAATCTCACCCCCCCCCCCCCCCCCCCCCCCCCCAAGGATGCTGCATACCAAATATCAAAACATTCCGACTGCTGGATCTAAAGAAGATTTCTAAGGAAAGTTCCTCATTTTGAACTAAGTTATAATTTAGGCTCCCACAGTGAGCCCAAATATGAACCTAGGGACTTGGCTTGAACAAAATTGAATCTCACTCCCCCCCTCCCCCCCCCCAAGCATGGTGCATACCCAATATCAAAAGATTCTGCCTGCTGGATCTTGAGAAGAAGAATTTCAAAGAAATTTGCCTGAAATGCACTAAGTTCAAATTTGGGCACCTATACTGAGCCCAAATATAAACCCAGGGGGGGGGGGGGGCGATTTGAACAAACTTGAATCAGATCCACCCCACAATGTTGCATACCCAATATCAAAAGATTCTGCCTGCTGGATCTGGAGAAGATTTTTGAAGAAATCTGCCTGAAATGCACTAAGTTCGAATTTGGGCTTCTATAGTGAGCCCAAATATGAATCCAGGTGGCCGATTTGAACAAACTTGAATCAGATCCACCCCACAATGTTGCATACCAAATATCAAAAGATTCTGCCTTCAGGATCTGGAGAAGAAGATTTTTGAAGAAATTTGCCTGAAATGCACTAAGTTCGAATTCGAGCTTCTATAGTGAGCCCAAATATGAATCTAGGGAGCTGATTTGAACAAAATTGAATCAGATCCACCCCACAATGTTGCATACCAAATATCAAAAGATTCTGCCTGCTGGATCTGCAGAAGAAGATTTTTTAAGAAATTTGCCTGAAATGCACTAAGTTCAAATTTGGGCTCCTATACTGAGCCCAAATATAAACCCAGGGAGTCGATTTGAACAAACTTGAATCAGATCCACCCCACAATGTTGCATACCCAATATCAAAAGATTCTGCCTGCTGGATCTTGAGAAGAAGATTTTCAAAGAAATTTGCCTGAAATGCACTAAGTTCAAATTTGGGCTCCTATACTCAGCCCAAATATAAACCCAAGGGGCCGATTTGAACAAACTTCAATCAGATTCACCCCACAATATTGCATACCAAATATCAAAAGATTCTGCCTGCTGGATCTGGAGAAGAAGATTTTCAAAGAAATTTGCCTGAAATGCACTAAGTTCAAATTTGGGCTCCTATACTGAGCCCAAATATAAACCCAGGGGGCCGATTTGAACAAACTTGAATCAGATCCACCCCACAATGTTGCATACCAAATATCAAAAGATTCTGCATGCTGGATCTGGAGAAGATTTTTTAATGTTTTTCCCATTGCCTACGGTGTTAAAAAGTGCTCAGGGAAAAAATCAACATAAATTAGGTACTTATGACCCAATAAGCCCTCACATAAAATTTGGTTCAAATCAGCCTCTCGGTTCGGAAAATAGAAATTTTGGGCGGGGCCAAAAATTTTGCCTCTCCCATAACGACGCCAAGTATAGCCCCACAAACTTCTCTTGAACAAATCTGAGTCTACACCTTAAAAGGAAGCTGCACACCAAATATCAAGTCTCTGCTATTGCTGGTTCATGTGAAGATTTTTTAAGATTTCAGCACACTTTTTGGGTGTGGCCCTACCCACGGGCAAGGCAACTTGATTTGAACAAAATCAAATTGCGATGTCATAACAAACTATTACCTCAAATATCAATTAAATTGGTTCAGCGGTTTGGGAGGAGAAGACGCAAACACCATGTTCACGGACGACGACGCCGGACGGTGAGTGATCACCATAGCTCTCCTGACTGAAAGTCAGGTGAGCTAAAAAAAATAGTTATTCAAGACTTTTTTCATGTTAGGTAAAGGGTTAACCAATTTTTGGACCCACCCATCCAAGCACGTTTGCTTTTCCATTAATGTTTTCACACCCATCCTCCAGTGTATCCGTCCAGTAGTGGTGACCGGTTCTCGCCAGATCACCGGAGTTAAGCAACGTCGAGCCCGGTTAGTCCTCGGATGGGTGACCGTCTGATCGATCGATTCGAACTCCAGCGCTGTATCCTTGGGCAAGGCACTTAACCCCCATTGTCCACATGAGGGCACGATGACGCTGTGGACTAAAGCGTACTGCACGTCGAGGGTGCGCATGCATGTCTTCAACAAATCTAACCCTGCCTGTGCTACATTGCGAAGTTACGATGTTGATGAGCTGGCAGCTGCTCGTTGTTGCTCGGTGATTTCTTCGGGTACGCCGGCTTCCTCCACCCGTAAAACTGTCACGGTCATGATTAGCCATTGTGCATAAGTATGTGACCTTAAACATCTCTCTGGGGTTTCTATCACTATGATGATATATACCCCGGAATAATGTTATTGTGTTTTGTTTTTGTTTATGTTTTTTATATGATAAAACCGTTTTATCATAAATGCCACAATGCACGTCGATGGCGCACTTGCCTTCAATCAATGCTAACCTTCTTTTGTGGAGTTAGTACGCGGGGAGTCTGACAGATGAGCGCTCTACTCGGTGGTTCTCTCTGGGTACTCCGGCTTCCTCAACTCGTAAAACTGCCCGGCAACAGGTGACCCTGGCTGTCGAAAGTGTCGATAACACAAATAAATAAATAACAGGTACAGTGGAGCCCTGTTGATTGAACAGCCATTTTGCCTGTGAAAATTAAGAATATTCAGTTAACAGAAAGTTGGTCAGTTTCCTGTATTCTAGAGATAAACTGTGCATTTATTCCATTGTATCTTATTTGATAGCGCTCTTGGATCTCTGTCAAACAAGATGTAATAGATTAAATGCCTGTTTTGAATATGTCTGAGGGCAAACAGGTCTACAAACAAGGACAATTTGGTAACTGTCATGGTAATTTCCCCCTACATATAACAAAGTTTTTTTTATTTAATTAGCAGAAGGTTATTCCATAACCTATACCTGTATGCAATTAACAGGTCAAGTTTACTTTTATAGCGTGGTAAATAATTTGATGTTGGGAAGTTCTATTCAATTAACAGGGTTAATTCAATAAAGAAATTTCTATTTAAGTGGGTTCTACTGCACTCATGCGGGATGGGGGGGGGGGGGGGGGGGCAGATTAAAGTCATGCTATATAATGGCATTCACCTATCATTTACACCATAAGAGAGGGAGAGTGATGCCTCAGTGGTTACGGCATTGGACTTGAAACCGAAATGTCCACGGTTCGATCCCAACAAAGTGTCCGTTGGCAACGCACTTAATCTTGATTGCCCACGTTGGGGCACGGTACCCCCGTGTACTAAGGGGTACTGCCCGTCGATGGTGCACTTGTCTTCAACTAATGCTAACCATGCTTGTGCAGAGCAGGTACTTTGATGAGTCTGACATTTCTTCGCGCTGCTCGATGGTTCTCTCCGGCAAGGTGTGAAAGTGTCGTTAAACCAAATAATCCAATAAAATACCACAAGAGGGGTGGCATATTACTTTTTTATGTTTTTTGTTTGCTTATAAAATACTCATGAACTTAAAACTAACAAGAGGCCCCGCGGGACCTGAAGCGCTCACATTGAACAGAACGTGAGGTAACAAGAATGAATCTACATTAAGCAATCTCCGTAGGGAAAATTGACAATCCTTGAGCCCCTCAGGAGTGTCTAAAATAGTCCAAAAAGAATCATGCCTTTTCTTTAGTTAATCATAATATGAAACGTGGAGCTCCCCTATGGAGCCCCTTAATACAACCTATGTGGGTTAATCTTAGTTACACACCTCTATAGGGTACTTAATACATGACCAATTTCGGCTCCCATAGGGAGTCCAGATATCAACCCAGGCACTCGATTTGAACACACTTGAATCTCACCCCACTAGAAATGTTGTATACCAAATATGAAAGCATTCTGACTGGTGGATCTGAATAAAAAGATTTTTTTAAGAAATTTCCTCATATTGCACTAAGTTAAAATTCAGACTACCATAGAGAACCCAAATATTAACTCAGGGACCCGATTTGAACAAACTTGAATCTGACTCCCCTAGAGATGTTGTAAATCACATATAAAAGGATTTTGACTGGTGAATCTGAAGAAGTTTTTTGAAGAAACTCGCTCACATTGCACTAAGTAAAACTTCAGGCTACCATAGGGAGCCCAAATATGAGCCCAGGGCCCCGTTTGAATAAACTTGAATTTGACTCCCTAGAGATGTTGTGTACCAGAAGAAGTTTTTTGAAGAAACTCGCTCACATTGCACTAAGTAAAACTTCAGGCTACCATAGGGAGCCCAAATATGAGCCCAGGGGCCCGTTTGAATAAACTTGAATTTGACCCCCTAGAGATGTTGTGTACCAGATATGAAAGGATTCTGACTGGTGGATCTGAAAAAGAAGATTTTTAAAGAAATTTCCTCATATTGCACCAAGTTAAAACTCGTGCACCTGTAATGAGCCAAATATAAACCCAGGCAATTCAATTGAACAAACTGGAATCTGATCCCCCAGAGAAGTTCTATACCAAATATGAAAGGAGTCTGACTGGTGGATCTGAAGAAGATTTTTTAAAGAAATTTCGTCATGTTGCACGAAGTTGAAATTTTGAGCTACAACAGAGAACCCAAGTATGAACCCTGAGACCCGATTTTAACAAACTTTTTTTGAATGTGCCCCCCCCCTCCCCCCCCCCCCCCTCGACTTTATATAACCAAATATCAAAGCATTCGGACTGGTGGGTCTGACGAAGATTTTTAAAGATTATTCCCCATATTGCCCTAAGTTAAAAATTCGGGCTCCTGTACTGACCCCATATATGAACCGAGGGGCTTTCTTTTAAAAATCTTATATCTAACCCCCCTATGGATGCTGTATACCAAATATCAAAAGGTTCTGATCATTGGTTCTGGAGAAATTTTTTAATTTTTGCAAATATGCTGACTCAGCAGTTTTTCAACGCCCTATACAGAACACCCTGTTACAACCGAAGACAATTTTTTAACCATTCAGTTCTATGGGTCCTAGAGATGCTCCATACCAAATAACAGTTCTCTGTTCCGTTGAGTTTGGGATATATTGGAGTTTGAAAATACTTTTATTTTTAGCTCCTGGGGTTCCCACGGGGATAAGGAAAAACTATTTTGGCATGAGTCAAGTACTTATGACCCAATAATATTACAAACCAAATTTGGTTCAAATCGGACCATCGGTTCAGAAAATAGAAATTTTGGGCGGGGGCAAAAATCTTTCCCCTCTTATAACAAAGACAAATATTGCTTCACGAACTTCCTTTGAACAAAATTGAATCTACACCTCAAAAGGAAGCTCCAAACCAAATATAAAGTCGTTGTACCCGCTGGTTCATGAGAAGATTTTTTTTCAACATTTTGGTGCATTTTCCCCCACCCCCTTCATATAGGGCTGGGCAGGTTGAGTTGAACAAAAATGAAATGCCCCCTCAGCACCATCACTCACACAAACTTTCACTTGAATTGGCCCAGTGGTTTTGGAGGAAAAGTCCAACGCCGGGCGACTGCCGGAGAGAGATTAGATAAACTCAGCTTGACATCGTCAAGGTGAGCTAAACAAGAGGCCCCAGGGGGCACGAGGGCGCTCACCTGACATGGTAGTCTAAATATCAAACCAGGGACTTGACTTAAATAAGCTGCATACGCCCCTCCTAAGAAAAGCATATACCAACTAGATGAAGCAGTTGTGCCCACACAATACACAGGATTTTCCTTCTATTTTCAGTTCCTGCACTTTTACATCCCAAAATTTAGATAAATGCATCAAAAACAGAACGGGACCCCAAATTTTCAGCCTAAATATGAACCCAGGGACTTGGCTTGAACAAACTTGAATCCCCCCCCCCCCCCCCAAAGGATACTGCATACTAAATATCAAAAGATTCTTTTAGTAGATCTGAAGAAGAAGATTTTCAAAGAATATTCCTCATACTGCACTAATTTAAACATTTGGGCTTCCAGAGAACCTAAATATGTACCCAGGGAATTGCTTTCAATAAACATGAGAAACAATCTTCCAAAGATGTTATATGTGAAATTTGAAAGCTTTTGGAGCAGTGGTTTGGGAGAAAAGTAGTCTTAAATGTTTTTCCCATTACCCACAGTGTTAAAAAATGCTGACTCAGCACTTTTTCAAAGTCACAGAAAAGTACCCCATGATAAAACAGATAGCATTTTTTTCGACTATTCAATTCGGTTGGATCTAAGGAAGCTTCACCCCAAATAAGAATTCTAAGTGCCGTGTAGTTTGGGAGATATGGGCGTTTTGGTGTTTTTCTATTTTTAGCTCCTGCGGTTCCCATGGGGTGACAAGAAAAAAAATTTGGGCATAAATTAAGTACTTATGACCCAATAAGCCCTCATATCAAATTTGGTCCAAATCTGCCTCTCGGATTGGAAAATAAAAATTTTGGGAGGGGCAAAAATTCGCCCCCCCCCTCCCCATAACGACGGCAAATATAGCCCCACAAACTTCTCTTGAGCAAATCTGAGTCTACACCTCAAAAGGAAGCTGCACACCAAATATCTAGTCTCTGCTACTGCTGGTTCATGAGAAGAAGATTTTTGAAGATGTAAGCACACTTTTTGGGCATGGCCCTACCAAGGGGCGAGGCAACTCGATTTGAACAAAATCAAATTGCGATGTCATAACAAACTATTATCTCAAATATCAGTTAAATTGATTCAGCGGTTTGGGAGGAGAAGACGCAAACACCATGTTCACGGACGACGGACGGAGAGTGATCACTTTTGCTCTCCTGACTGAAAGTCAGGTGAGCTAAAAAAAGGCGATAGCAAGAAATAATACATAATTTTGGAAAATAGTTTTTCCGTTCGTTACAACCCATCCTCTTTTTCCTTGGGTTTTGTATATTCCCACCCCGCCAAAGGTATGGTACCGGTAAGTATTTTCTTTAATATCTTATAAAATCACGATATGGCTTCCACAAAGCAGCCATGACTTGATATAATGAATAATACAAGAGGCCCCAGGGGGCCTGCGGGCACTCACCTGACATGGTAGTCTAAATATCAAACCAGAGACTTGAATAAGCTGCATACGCCCCTCCTAAGAAAAGCATATACCAACTAGATGAAGCGATTGTGCCCACACAATACAAAGGATTTTCCTTCTATTTTCAGATCCTGCACTTTTCCGTCCCAAAATTGAGATAAACCCATAAAAAACAGATTTTTTTCCCCAAACAAAATATTTTCAGCCTCAATTTTTTTTACTTCTTAAAACGCATAAAAAACTAATTTCCGGATTTTGGTCCCACCCAGACCCAAAATTTTCAGTGTAAAGAAAATTTTTTTTTTCTCTTAAAATTGACTGAAACGCATAAAAAAACAAAAAAAAATTCAGGATTTTGGTCCAAAATTTTTAAAGTCCCACCCGGACCCAATGGACCCCAAATTTCAGTGTAAAAAAAAAAAAATTGTCTTAAAATTGACCGAAACGCATAAAAAACAAAAAAAAAAAAAATTCGGATTTTGGTCCAAAATTTTCCAAGTCCCACCCGGACCCCAAATTTTCAGTGTAGAAAAAAAAAAATTTGGGGTCTTAAAATTGACCGAAACGCATATAAAACAAAAAAAAAATTTCCAGATTTTGGTCCAAAATTTCTAAGTCCGCAACGGGACCCCCAAATTTTCAGCCTAAATATGAACCCAGGGACTTGGCTTGAACAAACTTGAATCTCACCCCTCTAAGGATGCTGCATACCAAATTTCAAAACATTCTTATTGGCAGATCTGAAGGAGGTTTTTAAAAAATACTCCTCATACTGCACTAATTTAAACATTTGGGCTCCCATAGAGAGCCCAAATATCGACCCAGGGAATTGCTTTCAATAAACATGTGAAACAATCTTCCAAAGATGTTATATGTGAAATTTGAAAGGTTTTGGAGCAGTGGTTTGGGAGAAAAGTAGTCTTATATGTTTTTCCCATTACCCACAGTGTTAAAAAATGCTGACTCAGCACTTTTTCAAAGTCCCCAAAAAGTACCCCATGATAAAACCGATGGCAATTTTTTTTTGATCATTCCATTCTGTTTGTCCTAAGGAAGCTTCACAACAAATAAGAATTCTCAGTGCCGTGGAGTTTTTGGAGATATGGGCGTTTTCATTTTTTTCTATTTTTAGCTCCTGCGGTCCCCATGGGGCGACGGAAAAAATATTTTTGGCATAAATTAAGTACTTATGACCCAATAAGCCCTCATATCAAATTTGGTCAAAATTTGCCTCTCGGTTTGGAAAATATAAATTTTGGGAGGGGCAAATATTCCTTCCCTTCCCATTACGACGCCAAGTATAGCCCCACAAACTTCTCTTGAACAAATCTGAGTCTACACCTCAAAAGGAAGCTGCACACCAAATATCAAGTCTCTGCTATTGCTGGTTCATGAGAAGATTTTTTAAGATTTCAGCGCACTTTTTGGGTGTGGCCCTACCCACGGGCGAGGCAACTTGATTTGAACAAAATCAAATTGCGATGGCATAACAAACTATTATCTCAAATATCAATTAAATTGGTTCAGCGGTTTGGGAGGAGAAGACGCAAACACCATGTTCACGGACGACGGACGGTGAGTGATCACTATAGCTCTCCTGACTGAAAGTCAGGTGAGCTAAAAATATTCCGAGGAGTCTAGCACAAAGAAATTGTTATCCCTTTACCAAAGAGACGACAGAGGCTAAAACATTTCTTATTTAATTAAAACAGTTAAAACTGAGTTTCGTCCTCCAAAACATAGCTTATAGCAATGATGGGTTATTTATTGGAGCTTAAGGTCACGTATTTCAGCATGCTCAGAGGCTAACCGTGACCGCAACATGGATATAAAGTCAAGTCTGCCCATTTTAGAGGACTTCCGACCGAGGCCTTGCTTACCATGCCCTATTTTTTCCTGTATAACAGAGCTTCTTTGCCATAGTACACAAGCAGAGCTTCACTTCCAGGGGTTCCCTTGGAGACAATGAGGGGGTTATAAGCTATGTTTGGCTGGGGGGGGGGGGGGGTACGTAGAAAGAACAAAAATGAAATTTGAACGATTTTTGTAAAAACAGTACGGCCGCCATGGACTGTTCACTTTCCACGGGCGCAATAATATTAGATTCCAAAAACTAATTTTTGGAATAATCATCAAAAATTTAATTAATGAAGCACCGGGTACAACCCGGTGCTTCATTAATTAAAATTTTGCTGCTGATGATTTTTATTACCTGGTAAACGCATTCCTGGACATCACTACACCACTTGTGGATTACGACCACTCCGCGGCGACTGTACTGTAGTACTGGCCGTTTTTGGTCGTTACTTTAGGTAAAGGACTAAATGTAGCACTCATAGAAAATATTTCATCACGAGTCAGTTACGTGTCTCTACTTGTACCACAGTATTTTAGTTCTGTGTATGAAAATCTGCCTGCAACAAGAAAAGAATTTAGTCAGCTTGCTCGCTGAAGAGACAAAAAGCTTCTATACTTCCTCATTGAATAAAACGGAATTTTTTTTTCTGTTCATTTTTAATTTAACACATTGGTCTTCACTGCTGAATTTGCTTGGACCTTATCTGCCCAGCTGTGGCCACTACCGGGAGGGGAATCCATTGCCCCACTTCCCCACTTGAAACTGTCACTTATGATTTTCAGCTCTTATCTTTCCTGTCATACCGACAAGGGCGTCCCAGAAGGCTCCAGAATCACTCTGAGCTTCAACAGTTGACAACTTTTTCGGGGGCCTCGGACCCTCACTTGGGGTAAGGAGATACCCCTCCCTAGCCCAAACTTGGATTCAATGGCCGAAAAATAAAATAAAAATATCATGGCCTTTGGGTCCAAGTTTGGACTACCCCCTCCCATACCCTCTCCAGCTCAGGCCTTTGGGATATACCAGTGGCAAGTGATCTCCCCCAGATATTGAGGACCAGCTCGCCACTGCTGCACTGAGCTATAAGACACATGTTCTACACGTATTTGAACAATCATATGCAGCTGAAGAACTAAACATTCGAGTAAAATTGAAACTTGGTTAACGGAGTTAACGAAGAATCGGTTTTGATTCTTGCAACATCTCCATTGCCCGCGTGGGGGCACGATGACGCCGTGTACGAAGGTGTACTGCACGTCGATGGTGCGCATGTCTTCAACCAATCTAAACCTGCCTGTGCTGCAGTACGGAGTTACGATGTTGGGGAGCTGGCAGCTGCTCGTCATTGCTCGGTGTTTTTTTCCGGGTACTCCGGCTTCCCCCACCCGTAAAACTGTCACGGTCATGATTAGCCATTGTGCATACATATGTGACCTTAAACACCAATAAATAAATAAATCAATTGATTCTTGCAAGCTCCTATTGCGGGAATCACTTTTCAGTTCTTAATTTACAATTTGAGAGTAGAGTTATACCCTTAGGAGCCCAACTGGCACACATTCAATAGAAGAAAACAATTTCAAAATTTATATCTTTACAAGAGGTTAACCCAGAGGCGGCGGAATCAGGGGTGGGGGTGGGGGGTACGTGACCTTCCACTTTTTTCCACAGACATGTTGCGTGGTTACACAATGAGGTAAAGTGGGCGCATGCAAACGTGCCAGTACACAGGCATTCCTGTAGTAGGGCTGCACGGCATATAGATAAACCGATATATACCGGTATTCAAACCAATATCGATTGAATACCGATGTAATTACTAAAATATCGGTTTATCGTCATTATTTATTTACCCACAATTTAATTTTCAAGATGTCTTGAGTTTTCTAACTGTAGCCACGAATGAATAATATTATCCCTTTATCCAAGGAATCGTCTGCTTGTGCCCTCGTAATATACAAATTCAGCAGTTGAAAAAAATTAATTTCAACAAAACTATATCATGTGACCCCTCATTGGAACGAGCTCGTTGAGCTCGTTCCAATGAGGGGTCACATGATATAGTTTTGTTGAAATCTTTGGGGAAAATCTGATAAACTAATTTTGAAAATAATAAATTTTGATATCGTCTGCGTTGGGTGAAGGTTTTTCGAACCGCATCATCAAGTCATGCTAATTCGTTCCGACTGTGATGCCTCGAGTCTCGATTGTGGTACTTGTGTTCATATATCTGAACAGTTTTCGATATACCGGTATACCGCGATATTTTTCTGAATATCGATACCGGTATTCAGTTTTGAATATCGTGCAGCCCTATCCTGTAGTATATTATTTGCAAATCCAAACAACATTTGGCCAAAGAATCGCACCTTCGGTCCGTATCTTCTACTACGACCATCTTCCAACCCAAAGGCTAGCCTTCGGGTTGGAAGATGGTTGAAGAAGAAGAAATGGACAGGACACTGACCACACCGTGGCATGCTCATTTAAACAAAACACTACAGTGTGTCATAGTACACTTATCGATATACGACTGTACATTTTTCTCCCACTGGGCCGAACCAGAGAGGCCATTTCTACAAGCTTGGTACTTAATGTGGAGAACACAGCAATGTTGAATTTCGACTCAACGGTTATTTCCAATTCTCAGATAATAGCAGGACAAGCACTTCGTGGACACCGGAGCACGGGAACTTACTGATGTGGGGTGGCCATCGTCTGTCAGCATAGAGAGGGTCGAGACAACCACATTATATATACTATGAAATTAAAAATAATCTTTGGCTGGAAATAGTATCCCACGGTGACCTCTCCCAAACTCTCGAGCCATCAGATTCAGAAAGGAATTCTGCGCTATTATGGCCTGGCTAGCTTTTTAAAAGTCCATCTCCTAGTTTAGATTCACTCGTCAGGAATATGGTGCGCTTTTCCGACCATCTGAAATATTCCAGACAACTGAATCTAAAAAAATACCATAATCATTCATTTTCTCTGAATCAACGCAAGAACTGCTTCTCAATCGAGACTTGATTTGAAAGAATCTTTAATGACTGTTTGTTTATGAAACAACTAACGGGCCGACACGTCCCAGAAAGGTAAGCGCGCGACGGAAAATGTTTAGTTGCACTACATATCGTGAGAGATAACCGAAGCTCGAATTCCTATAGCTGGACTGAGTCACCGAATAACTGAATCACACACTCGCCGTTTGTATAAAAAATTATGAATGGAGACTCGTCACAGCAGAAATTTAATGATTACGCGGCGAAGTCCGTTAATTGTGTTAATCTCTTGATGTTTGTGAGGTGAATTCAATACTTATTGATTGGAATATCTATAACTTGAGCACGAAATGAATATATGTATGGATTTGTGATTAAAAGGACATCACATTACAACAATGGTAGCATGCGTGGAAATTTCATGAAAAGTGGCAAAATAAACACTCATAACAGCGACGAATTCTTAACCATAGGTTCGCTTTTCCGTCCAACAGAAATATATCAGACGATTTAATCTAAACATAGGCGATGGACTATTTAAGGACGGACTAGACAGGCTCAGGGCCATAACAGCGTCGAATGTCTTGTAGAATTAAACTGGTTGGCCGAGAGCGTGAGGCAAAGGATTAATGGACGATTTAGTCCAAGGGCTCAAATTTGAAACTAACAGTGTGGTTAGAGTTTCCGTTGGTTGAGTCACTTTCGTCGAGAATGGGGGGTAACTCCTGACTGAAACCACCTTTGATAGTTTTACCGATGTTTGAATAGACTGCCATGTCCACGAACAAATACTGAAGAAGTTGCAAGTTCCTCGCTGTTAATTTTTCAGTGCGTTTGCGCTTGAACCTCCAAAAGAATTTTCTGTTAGTTGGATGTTTGGTCTGTTCGGCAGTTCCGATATCCAGCTCGGCCACCTTCTTAAAGAACAATATGGAAGCCCAAACTGGATGTCTGTTACTTGACGCTTGTATTCTTACTGGAGGAGCTATGGATTTTTGAGCAGAAACTGTTGCCGAAACCCCACTACCATCATCATAACATTCTAACAGCCTCTTGATGCGCTTCCCGTGAGTCATGACAAAAGTTTGTTTGTCCATACCAACAAAATCAACTGCTGTGGAAACGTCAATGTGATCACCCTCTGGTATTCCCGATTCCCAGTCCTCCTTTTCGTGAACTTTACCATTTGTGTGCTCACCACTATATACAAGTAAATCGTGTCTCTTTGCATCGTCCGACCCACGCGAATACAATTCGATTCCAAGGTCTAAATCTTCAACTCTTGGCCGCTTATTTCTCGGCGTTAATTCAATGTTAGTCTGTCGCTGTATGAGTGATTCTGTGATACGTGATCTGTTGGTTGACTGAACTGAACTGCCTTGTAACGAATTCACAGATGAGCTGCACGAAATGGGCATGCTGCGACTTAATGTCTCATTCTGAATAAGACGATATGGTTCCATACCCTTCAGGGACGATTTGTTGCCAGTCCCACCAGGACGTTTTTTGTTCGTTGAATCTGCAGAAGCGATCGTTTCGCCGCATTCATCTATCTGGTATGTTAATGGTCGCATTATTGTTAGGGAGGCATTTGGACTAGAATTTGACAGAATGACTAACTTTTGTTCCAAAAAGTACCTACTCAATTCTATCGCCTTTTGTATCGTATCTTTATCAATGCGCAAATTCCACTCACAGAATGAAGAATCATCACTTGGAACAGAAAAAGAATCATGTGATTGTGAATGCTCCTTAAATATTGATTTTGCATGGCAACATGCATTTGTTAACGCCAGTATTATTCCACTGAGGCGAACCACTTGTCCTACAGATTTATCCACTGCCCCTCTGCGGGTGTCACATTCTTCAAATAGGGAGAGGACACTGCCCCACTCGTCTACTATATAAGAATTCAATACTTTTACAGCATCTTGGGTAAAACAGTATTCTCTGGGCTCTTTGTGAAAGCTGTGAAAGCAATCACAAATCGATTGAAATGACGGGGTGTCATCTGGCAGACTCAAATGTACGTTATTGAGTGATGTCCAATCCAACATCGGTGGGCACGACACCACATATTTTCCAGAAAGCCACTGAGGCAAATCATTCATTAGACGTACAATATATTCCGGTGACGCCATGCCTGAATGATTGAAAAGTGAACTCTCTGTGAGTGAAATAAAACCCCTATTGCAACCTATCAAAGGCATGCCATCATAAAAATCACTTAACATTCGTTCTGTTTCCTCCGATAGGCCCAGCATTTTATGGTGAAGCTCCATATTTTCAGCTAGACATAATGAATGACCATTGTTATTTGTGATGATATCCCTCAGTTCATCCATCGAACACATTCCAGAGAGTATTGCACTCACCGATGACTTACTTTGTGCATTCGCCATGTCGTCTTTCTGACCACTGGTCTCTCGCATGACCTGTACCTGAATAATGGCTTCTGTCAGCAATTTTAACGCCATTGTTTTTCTCGAACCGTTTTGAGCAGCTATAACACTCCACAGAGCGGCTGGTTCAGACCAAACTTCATTCACTCTGATCTTAGTTCTGTTGGACATGAGACCTGAAAAAAGAAGTATATTGAACATAGCGAATATTGAAAGTTCGATTTATTTATTTCTTCATTGGGATCTAACGACACTTTCGACAGCCAGAATCACCTCGTGTCAGACAGTTTTACGAGTGGAGGAAACCGGAGTACCCGGGGAGAACCACCGAGCAACGGCGAGCAACTGTCAGATTCCCCAACGTACCAACTCAACACAAGCAGGGTCAGCATTGGTTGAAGACAAGTGCACCATCGACGTGCAGTACGCCTTAGTACGCAACGCCACCATGCCCCCACGCGAAGTTCGATTCGATTCGAAATCATCCCGATGATTCGATTCGAGTTACACCGATTCGAAAATTTTCCAATCGTCAAGATGTTCTCAAAATCCTACCAAATGTTTCCCCTTGAACTCTTCTTCTATCATCAGGTCTCCTGAACAGGAGACCTGGTGATAGAAGAAGAGTTTAAGGTGGTTCCGCTTCCGAACTACTTTGATTCTGTTCAGGAATGTTACGCTACTCTTTGAGTGACTTGCAAAACAGACAAGTCGATGTTGAATACAACATATAAGTGGATACTGGCAATATATACGGTTATAATAAGGTGTTATACAGAGGCGGACTGGTCATATGGTCTACCGGGAAATTTCCGGTGGACCCCCTATTGGAGCTCCCCTTGGAGCCCCAAAACTGATGCAGGCCAACACGTGTTGGCGCATGAAATTTTGTGAAAATGATCAACGGGCGAAATAGATCGGACTAAATAGACTGCCGGTATACCGAAATGCTCTCTATGTGGACTGCCATTGGCAGTCCACGCATAGAGACATTTCGATATACCAGCAGTCTAGTGTGTGTTTGGTCGCTTAACTCTTTACCTAACACGAAAAGCAGACGACACTTGCAAATAAAATTCTTGAATAACTAATTTTGTTTACTTTTTGCGTCGAAACCATAGTTTATGACCACTCACTGGAACGAGCTCAACGAGCTCGTTCCAATGAGGGGTTATAAGCTATGGTTTTGAGACAAAAAATGAAAAATATAATTAAAATTGAATAGTGATTTTTGTGAATAGCGCTTGCCGGTTTGGCCGTTACGTTGGGTAGAGGGTTAAATGCGAGGAAACGGTGTTCTGTCAGCTTGAGAAATCAAATTTTTCTTCCATTGAGTCAAACTATGGTCTGCTCGATGGATTCACTCCACCCCACCCCCCCCCCCCCACCTCCCACGGGTGCAAACATTTATTTTCGAATGAGCGACGAAGATGACATAAATATGCCATCGAAATGTCCCCTGTGTGCACTGCAGTTGATCGCTCAGATGCAGGGAAGCAGCGTTGTTTCAGTTTGAAAGGTCAAAATCCCCCCCCCCCCCCCCCGGTGCATTTCCCGGTAACATTTCACTTTTCTTGGCCCAGTCCGCCCCTGTTGCTGTATCTACAACTTGAAGAGCCCTGGGATTCGATTCGATTCAATTCTGATTCCATTCGTCCCGAAAACTGAGATTCGCAGGGTCGCAATTGGACATCAGTTGGATGATGGATGCGTTGCCGTTCCGTGTTTAACTCTACACTTGTAAAGTAACAGCCATAACCGAACAGTGATATTCACACAATTGTTTAATTTCTATATTTTATTATGTTTTCAATTTTCGCCTCGAAACAGAGCTTGCGACACCTCATTGGAACGAGCTCGTTTCAGTGAAATGTCATTAGCAATGTTATTACGTTATTCAAGATTTTTTGGAGCGTATCGTCTGTTATTCGCGTTGGATTATGCCTTAAATAATACTCGCCTACCACCCTGCTAAAAATGTCAAACCAAGCCATCGTTGTTCATAAATAAATGGAGACGAGTGCACTTTATTACGTCACTCTCAACCCTGACACTTATCAGGTGTGTTGACCGAACGTCATCCGACAATTGTCTATGCATAGGGCCCATATATTAACCACTGAAATGCATGTTTACTGAAAGTTGCTTGACCTCCGAAGCCAAAAACAGCTGTTCCTCTCCATGAATTGTCAGAGGCAGATTATACTTGCCAATGATGGCATCAGGAGGACCCTCTCTCACACTGCTCTTCATCCGGGGGAAGGTAACCTCAACTAGAACATCAAGAAGAACCCCAAAGCCTTCTCCCTCAGCCTTTCCTCCTCTGCTGTCTCCTGCCATGGTCGTGATCTGCGGTAAACTTCAACCCAAAACGTCAAAGAAGGATCGAAAGGGGCTTGCCACAAACCGTCCATGCGTGTCGTCGGCCATTCATTCATTCATGTTTACCGATACCGCTGGGCAGTAGCATGCCCAAAATAATTCTAGTGGTCACCTTGATAACAACGTCTGTGGACACATCGGGAAATCGACCACTGAAAATAAATGAGGCGGGGCGTAGGAACCTGAGAATGATTTCCAGAAAGGGCTGAGAGACAGAGAGACGGGGGATATGGTCAAACTTTATCTTTGCCAGTATATTTCATCAATCAATGTGTGTGTCGGGAGTGGGGGTGTCGGGGGTGGGGAGTCCTCACGATTCAAATGCAGTCACTTGAAACTTGCAATTCTCTTTTGGGTTCCTGCCACTGCAATTTTATTTGGAATTAACAGAAAGGGATGCCTAGATTCTTCACTCTTAAGATAAAAGTGACGATTCCCTAGTATGATTTGCCTCTTCTGCGGTCTTTAAAGTCTACAAAAGTGTACATTTAGGCTCTATCTGTTACAAATTTATCCATCGGGCCGAAGTATTTTATTGATACAGTACAGTCGCCGAGGAGTGGTCGTAATCCACGCGTGGGGCAGTGATGTTCACGCATGCGTTTATCAGGTAATAAAAATCATCAGCAGCAAAATTTTAATTAATGAAGCACCGGGTTGTACTCGGTGCTTCATAAATTAAATTTTTGCTGATTATTCCTATAATTAGTCTTTGGAATCTATTATTATTTTGTCCGTGGAAATATTGCCCACTCGTGGAATGTGACCAGTCCATGACGGCCGTACTGTACCACGTCACTAAGGCACATGTGCCACCACTGATAAATGTGAGTGGGAGTCTTTTTTTATTGTGCCCCCACTCCCCCCCCCCCCCCCAATCGAAAAAAAATCGAAATGCTCGCTACGTCCCTTGAACTGAAGGACATTAAAAATCAGAGATCTTATAATTTCTTGATATTATATGTGTGTTGGGGGGTTCCTCATATTTCACGCTATATTATATTTTAGTTTATCTCAATAAATTTCTACGTCTGAAAAGAAAACGAGCCATGCTTTAATTGGTCTCTAAATAATCAATTTGATATAATATCTGGGCATGGTGAGAGTGTCTTGTCAACATTCAAGTTTCCGGCTGCATCCAGCACCCCTTGAATTTCAGAGTCCAGGGAAGTGTACGACACGTGCCTGGTTTTATGCAAAGGTTTATTTGAACGACCCGGTTCATTTTTTAACTCTTTCAAGCAGGTACCGGTATGCACAATCTTTCTGCGTAGAGCAAAGATTATTTATTTATTTATTTATTTATTTATTTATTTATCACTTTAGAGGGCGTCCACCACAGGAGTTGGTGACCGGGTCCTATTTTACCAGTAAAACAGATATTCTTTACCACAGTAAACAAGCACTGCCTCACTTCTCGGGACTCCCGTTCGCGGTTCATGAGTAGATGACACAAAAGACACTTAAGTTGGAATAAGGATCAGTGATAATTCAAGCTTACAGCCCGATATGATTTGGAATGAAGGTCAGTAATAATTTAATCCTATAGCCTGTTGATTACTGAACATCATGTCATCCCCACAAATACAACTAGAGGTAGCCGCCTAGGGGTGTCCAACCCAACCCCCCCCCCCCCGAAAAATCACCCTGATACAGTAAGCTTGGTAATATATTAAATTAACACAACAACTGTTGGTATTATTTACTCAAATAATACAGATAAGATTGCCTGTATTTGATGAAATGTCAAGTTTGGTTTCAATCGGGACCGATAAGATTTTAAGTTCAAGGTCACTGTGACCGTGACCTTTGGCACAATGGCCTAAAAATATGTAGGGCTCTTCCTCTCAACATGCTCAACCCACATGCCAAGTTGGGTTTCGATCGCGAATAAATATTTTTAATAAGTAACAGAACTGAAACCAGTTCCGACCGATAAATATTTTAATTTCAACGTCACTGTGACCTTGACCTTTGGCATAATGACCTAAAAAATACACAGGGTTCTTCTTCTCGTTATGCCCGATTCACATGTTTCGATCAGGCAGACAATATTTTAATTAGAGAGCGGAAACCAACTCTGACCGAGAAAACATAAATTCAAGGTAACTGTGACTTTTTCGTTTGACACAATAACCCCAAAATAAA